>JAEMPF020010438.1:0-15860 GCA_022496165.2 Catalaphyllia jardinei
CTTCGTCGGATTCGCTCCGACGAAGGGCTAGCGCTCGAAACGTCAGCTTCTGAATCTCTTTACGGTGGCTAATTCACATTATCAACTCAGTTGATAAAACCAAATTATCTTGTAATACTCCCACCGACGCAGCACCACAGTTTCTTTAGAAACTTACCCCCTTTTTTCACAAGTAGGTTTATTTTTAGACAAGCCTTTCCCGCGAATTAGTTTTCAAAAGCCAATCAGAAGCGAATGCATAATTAATAATAAACTGTTAATTATGCGTAACTACTAGTGACAACTCACCCGTTACATTTCGGCGGGGCTAAAGTACAGGTCACAGGTCACAACAAAAAAAATACCTGTGAATCTGCGGTGAGTTCGTATTTGGTTCGTATCTATTTCTTTCGTATTAGCCTACTAACACGATGATGTCCTATTTCTCTAAAATTCCTAGTTTGAGATTTCAAGAAATATTTTAGCCTAAATGTTTGACTTAAAACTTTTTTGGTTTTGGTGTTCACGTTTCTCTAGTTAGTGGTTTTTTATACTGAAGGGATAATCCCTTACACAATCATAAATAATTTGACCGCATTTGGAATTGTAACTGAGTATTTTAAATTTTGACAATGAATACTTTCTCAGTTCTTTAAGCACTAAACACTAGTGACAGTTAATCTAACGTAATAAAATTGTTTTCTTCCACTATGATTTTAGAAATAGTGGTGTTTCCATCTTTAATTTCAAAATAGCAAAATAAATAATAGTGTTGTGGTACTGTACAACAATAAATAATAGTGTTGTGCGTACTGTGTAACAGAGGTTTAATATCGACTCTCACGTGAAATCGACATACCTACAGATCGCAATCATTCAATTATAAAACAAAAACACCCTAGTACTTTTATACCGTCCATGCTTCTTTCGCACACCGTTTACAGTAGTTTTTCTTATATACCGATGGAATACCATTTGGGGACTTTCGGAGTTTGGTAAGGGTTAAAAGAATAGACAATATACTAAGAAATATAGTCACTTGACGTGCCTTGAGTGGCTATTTTGTAGCGAAAGCCGAAACCGTGTACCTCCCTGTTAGAACGAAATGTGTTACTTTCGTTACCACCCCCTTCGGGGTGGTTGTTGTTGTGTGTGTATAAAAAGACAACATGGCTGCTTGTTGTGTTCGTTCAGTACGTTAGAAATTAAGTGCCTGCGGACCCGAAAATGGACTTATCACATTGGTGGCAGCGGTGGTCCACTCCTATCAGGTCAGAGAATCCTTTCAAACTGGATTTGGAGGCGCTTAGCCCGTTTTTTGTACGATCGGAGGTCGGGGATAGCACACTTCCAGCGACCGAAACACCACGTGCTTCGACTTCAAAGTCACCAGAGGTCGGGGATAGCACACTTCCAGCGACCGAAACACCACGCGCGTCGACTGCAAATCCATTCCGGCGTAACGATGCTGACTTGTTAACCCTCGCAAAGTCACCAGAGGTCGGAGATAGCACACTCCTTCTAGCGACCGAAACGCCACGTGCTTCGATTGCAAATCCATTCCGGCGTAACGATGATGACTTGTTCACCCTCGCAAAGTCACCAGGGTTGCCGGTGGTCCGTCAAACAAGGAAACCTGTTAAACTACCGGAAGATTTCGACGGAAAACAACCCCTGAAAGAATATCTGATGCATTTTGAGCGCTGCTCGATCGTTAATGGATGGACCGAGGAAGAAAAGGCGATGTTTCTGGCCGCAAGTCTTCGTGGTGACAGTAGGAAATTGCTAAGTGGACTCACGGATTCAGATTGTCAACAATACGACAAAATTGTGGCGAGATTGCAGCTTCGCTTTGGCGTGGAGAAACAAGCTGAATTACATCAGGCCAGGCTGTTAAATCGTCGACAATTCGAAGGTGAGAGTTTACAAGTGTTAGCTACAGATATTCGTTCAATGGTAGACCTAGCATACCAGGATTTGGGTGCTCCCGTGCAGGAACGGTTTGCTGTCCAACATTTTATTGATGCTTTGAGTGATAAGGATGATAGACTGTATCTTAGACGGGAAAAACCGGGAACTCTCGACCAAGCCCTTTCCCTAGCTAGAGAGTTGGAATCCCTCCGACTTCTAGACAGCAATAATTCTTCCAGACGGGCGGGTAGTAAAGTCAGAGCCATGGAAACAGAACAAACACATTTGCAAACAAAGGTGGACGGGCTTAGGCTTCAGATAGACCAGCAACAACAGCAATTAGAAGCTCAACAAAACATCCTTACACAATTGAATGAATTTCTTGTAACCCAACTACAGCCGCAGGGTACCCCAACTATCAGAAATGACGTGCCACAGGGAAACCAAACCAGGGGATGGGAATGTTGGCATTGTGGGAAGAGGGGGCACATGAGAAAAGAATGCCCTCAACGGAGGGGACAACCAGCATCTGACCAGTACTCGGGAAACGGGAACAGGGTGTCCTCAAGGGCCCAGTAGGACACCTGGACAGTCATAGGCCTCAAAGTTCTAACACTGCAGTTAATAATCTTAAAGAGGGTGGAAATGTGACAGTAGTACCTAATCAGAGATCTCGCCCCTATGGACTTTATGTCATTGGGTTCATAGGACAGTGTAAAGTTGTTTGGCTGGTGGATACGGGTGCTGTGAGAAATGTTTTATCCTATGAGTGCTACAAGAGGTTACCTGAGGATGCTAAATTCCCCTTACATGAAGATGGCTCACAAGTGTTTTTGGCAGACGGGCGCAGAACCAATACGTATGGCACAGGGGAGATGACTATAAGGATAGGAACTCAAGATATAAGCTTACGTGTACTGGTAGCTGACATCGAGGACTCTGCCATATTAGGCATGGAATTCTTGTCTGATGTAGATGCAAAGATTGACCTAGTTCAGCAGCAACTTCTTATCAATGGAGAGGAAATTGACTGTTGTAATGAGAGTTTCCAGCAACTCAGTCTCAGATGTGTAACTCGCCGTGTTGTGGTAATAGAACCACATTGTGAAGCCGTGATACCCGTTCATCTTATCCACCGACAGTCAAAGGCTGAAAATGCTAATCAAGGATTGCGAATCCTAGAACCCTGTGGCAACCGTCTACAAGACAAAGGCCTGTATATTGGCAGGACTCTGGTTTCCGCAGGAGATAACGGCCTTGTACCAGTGCGAATCCTAAACACTGCTGACAAAACGCAAACCATCGGTGCTCAGACTGTGGTAGCGGTGGCCAAACCAGTTTCCAACGTGGCAGAGCTGGAGTTTCCTGAAACTAAGCCTCGGGGCTCCACAAGTGGAATTGACCAAAGCCAGAGGAGGGCGGAGGAAAGTGGAGACATGTTACCAGATCCACTCAGGGAACTTTGGCGGCGCAGTTCAGAACAGTTGACCGAAGAAGAAAGCCAGGCAGTTGCTGGACTCTTACACCGGCATAAAGACGTATTCTCCTTATCAGAACAAGATCTTGGCAGAACCAACCTAGTGACACACAACATCGACACAGGCGATGCAAGACCAATCAAACAGCATCCTCGCCGCACATCACCATCGAAACATGCGGAAATTGAGAGGCAGGTGGAGGACTTGTTACAACGTGGAATTGTGAAGAAATCCAACAGCCCGTGGTCATCTCCTGTGGTGTTAGTTACCAAGAAGGATGGCTCGCAGAGGTTCTGTGTGGATTACAGGCAGGTCAACGCAGTAACAGTCAAAGATGCTTACCCACTGCCACGGATTGACGACTCTCTGTGTTCTCTTTCCGGTGCAAAATGGTTCTCCACCTTGGATCTGGCATCGGGATATTGGCAAGTCCCCATGGACCCAGCTAGCAGTGGTAAGGCAGCCTTCGTAACCACCTCTGGTCTCTACGAGTGGAATGTTATGCCCTTCGGCCTCACTTCGTCACCAAGTACCTTTGAAAGATTAATGGAACTGATCTTAGCAGGGCTAAGGTTTGAGACCTGCCTTATCTACCTTGATGACACAGTTGTGTATGGGAGAACTTTTCAAGAGGAACTGGAGCGTTTAGAGGAAGTGTTCGTTCGCTTTGCTTCAGCTGGACTTAAGTTAAAACCAAGCAAATGTCTGCTGTTCCGGAAACGCGTCGCATATCTTGGCCATATTGTATCTGAGGAGGGCATCGAGACTGACCCTGCGAAGGTTAAACGAGTTCATGAGTGGCCAGTGCCTGAGAATGCAGCTGAAGTTAAGAGCTTTCTAGGACTTGCCAGTTACTATCAACGTTTTGTTCCAAATTTTGCCCTGGTAGCCCGGCCTCTTCACAAACTGACTGAAGTAAATGTTGACTTTACGTGGACATCCGAGTGCCAGGTGTCGTTTGATACATTAAAGACCCTGTTGGTCACAGCTCCTGTCTTGTCATACCCAGATTTCACTACGGAGTTCATACTTGACACTGATGCCAGCAACCATGGTATTGGAGCCGTCTTGAGTCAGTTAAAGAATGGGATGGAGCATCCAGTTGCTTATGCGAGCAGAACATTGACCAAGGCCGAGAGAAACTACTGCGTTACGCGGAAAGAGCTACTTGCTGTTGTGGAGTTTGTGAAGCAGTTCCGTCACTATTTGCAGGGGCCGAAGTTTCGCATAAGGACTGACCACGCCCCCTTCGCTCAGTGCTTAAGGTCAAGGAACCAGAGGGGCAGTTGGCAAGATGGATAGAGTTCCTCAGTGTGTTTACATATGAGATTGAGTATCGACAAGGCCAACGACATCAAAATGCTGATGCCATGTCACGAAGACCTTGTAACGATGGTTGCAAATGGTGTAAGGAGTGGAAGAAGGTTGAGCAAGTGGTTAGTGTTGCTGTTCAGACTGATGTTTCCCAGGCTAGGAGTGACGGGTTTGTAAAGGAGCAAACAGAAATCCTTCACGATAAGCGAGGTGGAGCAGAATTGTCGTCAGCTACTACTGAACATTGCTTCACCAATGATCAGCCTGAAACTTGGTGCAAAACGATCAAACTGGAACCAACGTGGACTCGAGAGTACCTTCATGAGCAACAAGCAGCAGATCCTAGCCTAAAGGTGATATTACAGTGCAAAGGTGCAAGTGCCGTCCGACCGAAATGGGAAGATGTCTCTCCGTATGACCGCACAGTGAAGGCACTTTGGGCCCAGTGGGACCAACTGGAAATCCGAGATCAAGTACTATGCCGGAGGTGGGAAGAAGGAAGTGGTACTAGAATACAGTACCAGATTGTACTTCCAAGCAACTTACAAGAAACGGCGCTCAGAGCTCATCACAACCATACAACTGCAAGTCACCGGGGTGTCAACAAGACACTGGGAGCGCTTAGAGCTCGGTACTACTGGCCAGGCCTGACTTCACAAGTCAAGAGATGGATCAAAATTTGTCATGAGTGTGGTGCCAAGAAGAGCTGGGGACGGAAGCGACGTTCGCCTCTGAAGCAGTATGTGGTTGGTGCTCCGATGGAACGTCTTGCGATGGACATACTTGGACCACTACCTCAGACACCTCGTGGTAATAAATTTGTTCTTGTTGTAACCGACTACTTTACAAAGTGGACTGAAAGCTATCCTATCCCGAATCAAGAAGCTGTTACAGTAGCTGAAAAGTTGGTGGGGGAATTCGTGTGTCGTTTTGGAGTTCCTCGGGAGTTACATAGTGATCAGGGAACAAACTTTGAGTCCAAAGTCATGGCTGAAGTGTGTAAGCTCTTGGATATCGAGAAGACTAGAACCACCCCATTGCATCCACAGTCAGACGGACAGGTAGAACGGTACAATCGAACATTAGTTGAAATGCTGCGAGGAAAACTTAAAGAAAGTCAAGAGGACTGGGACTTACAACTTCAACCTTGCATGATGGCCTACAGAAGCTCTGTGCATGAGTCTACGGGGGAAACTCCAAACATGCTAATGCTTGGACGTGAGATTGAAGTCCCACTTGACGTAGTCACTGAGTCAACTTCAGATATGCCGCCTCTGTCGACTGAGTATGCATTGGCTCTTCAACAGAGACTGGCTGGCGCCCACGAGGTAGCACGACGACATCTCGGAAGAGCAGCAGAACGGCAGAAGAGAAACTATGACAAACGGGTGTCCAGTAAGCCTTTCCGGGTGGGAGACAGCGTCTGGCTGCACAACGTACGCCGAAAGAAAGGCAGGAACCCCAAGTTGGATTGTCCGTGGGAAGGGCCTTATTTGGTGGTGTCTGTGTTGTCAGATGTAACCTATCGTATTCAAAAAAATCGAAGGGCAAAAGCTAAAGTTATTCACGCAGACCGACTCAAGCCATATCTCGGACCAGCATTGAGGAGCTGGATTTCGGAGGACGGAGAGGCTGTTACGCCTGTATCCCAAGGTGCGAGTGTTGGAGAAATTGAGCCTGTTATCCCGGGTGGCTCTGTTCCAACTGTGCTGAGGGAAGGTGTTCTGGATGGCAGCATTGCCGTGGAGTCAACAACAATGTCCGAGAAGCCTAAATCTGATGCGGAGAACAGTGACGACGAAGCAGACACGAGAAGGGATACAGATGCAGAGATACCTGCTGATGCCCTGCCAGTGGCTCCAGTTGTAGACCAACGGAGCGTGTTGGAGAACGACCGTAGGACCTCTTCCCGAGGAAGTCTACCACATAATGTACGGACACGTTATGGAAGGGAGCGGAGAGAACCAAATCGTTACGGTGATTGGGTCTAACCCCTTCATTACCTTGGACATTGAACACTCAAATAGACTTTTAAAGAGTTTCTTAAGCGTGATGGACAGGAGGAACTTTGAGTGACATTAGTTTCTATTGTGTACTGATCTGTGCTTGTTGTCTTAGAAGAACTTTACAAGACGTTCAAAGCTGTTGTTAAATTGTAACTTTATTCGTTCGCGGTTAGCACCGTGACACTGAGGACAGTGTCTCTTAGGAGGGGGAGCATTGTAGCGAAAGCCGAAACCGTGTACCTCCCTGTTAGAACGAAATGTGTTACTTTCGTTACCACCCCCTTCGGGGTGGTTGTTGTTGTGTGTGTATAAAAAGACAACATGGCTGCTTGTTGTGTTCGTTCAGTACGTTAGAAATTAAGTGCCTGCGGACCCGAAAATGGACTTATCACAATTTCGATCGACGTCTTGGCGCTCAATCGCAATAAAGAACGCAGTCTTTTTTCATAAAATACGCGTGTACATCAGTGATATGATCTGGTGGTGGCTAGTAAAACACACACGTTGCTATTTCACTAACCGATAGCTTTTATATGTGGATAAAGTATGGTAATAAAAGTACAAGATCCTCTAAAAAAAACAAAAAGAAAGCGACAACTCACCTTATACTCGGCCATTTGTGCGACCATGTACTCGACTTCTAATCCGGGGTAGGGTGGATATCAAGGCTATTTTAGAGACCATTAGTAACGTCCCAGTAAACCATTAGCAAATAATTTTTACTAGAACAAGTAGTGCTAAAGAATCTTGAAATCTCCAACTAGGAAATTAGAGAAATAGGACGACATCATCAGGTTAGTAGGCATGAATAGAAAATACAAACTAAAAGATACGAAGTAAATGATACGAACCAAATACGAACTCACTGCGAATTCACAACTACTTTTTTATTGCGACCTGTAACCTGTAACCTGTACTTTAGCCCCGCCGTTTACAAACAAACATGGCGGATGCATGCGAGGAATCTTCTGATTGCTGACAGTGTTTCAGGCGATAATTCCAGTTTTTATACGGAAAGTAGTAGCTCAGAAGAAAATCTGCGATACGAAGAACCCCGTACGTCTTCAACACCCGTGGAAAAGCGAAAATCACGCCGTGAGGAATCGATTTCATCTTCGAAACGGCCTGCGAAAAAGAAATCTGCGAAACAGAAGAGATCGAAGGGATTGCCCGCTCAAATCTTATTGAATCGCCTCATGTGAAGTCCACCAAAGACAGGGAGCGCTTTGCGAAATATTTACTTTGTGAATCACAAAATTAAAAACGAACTTTCCACTGCCGATTCTTGGATTCTGCCGCAAGTTTTTGACGCTTGTAAGCGAGTGTGCCTTATCAACGGACAAGGTGAACAAGAAAGCTGCCATTTCTGTGGCTTGGATGAAAATGCTGGGAAATTTCACTGAAGTCGGAAAGGCCACTCAAGAGCGATCGATAATCGAACGTTTCCTGGTTGGACTCACTGCAATCAGAGTCACAAGGCTACATGTGTTTAGAGAAAACGCTTTGTTATTATATTATTTTAGGGGTTTTGGGGACTGAGACTGAAGGTAACAACCATACCCACCCTTAAGAAGGTCATCTGACACTATGATAACAAGGAAAGCTTTGGGGAAAGTAATACAATTTATCACCAAAAAGTCTTAAAAATATTCAATGCACTGGGTTAGGGGCTGGGGTATGTATTTTCAGGAACCCAGCTGTCACTGTATACGTAAGAGGCTTTGACACTTGTTCTGTTTTGTTTGCATTGTCGTTTAATTTTTGAATGGCCCCTCGGCCTTCAAATGTACAGGAGAACACAGTTTCATAAACTAAGAGTGTTTGTATTAGTTTGATTACAAAAAAGTAGACCATATTTGTATTCTCTGTATTGGACTGGAACTAGCTTGCAGTGGAAGCTAATGTCGGGAGTCATGTAAAATTCTAAATAAATAAAGCTCATTTCATGGATGTTTTCTGCTAAGTCTACCTTTCAAGCTAGTTTCATTCCAGTACTGATAAATTCTATTGGGGCACCTGCCAGAAACAGCATTTTTACATGTGGGGTGCATTCTACACAGTGAAGCAAAACAGTGATGCAACTCTTTTGAGGGGAATAGCCTCAGTATTTCTTTTACTATGTTAATGTTCTGAAACAATTCTTTTTACCTACAACATGTACTTTGCGATAAAGGATATCCACTTACATTGTATAAATTGAAATGCAACTTTAAAGTAGACTCTAATGCTAGAGAGTGTACTACCATATTTCCTCGAATAATAGCAGTCCCTCAATTAATCACCTTTCTAGAATAATCCCCCCCTTCACCGAATTATTTAAAATAATCGCCTTCCTCGAATAATTGCCCCACCCCCTCTTGCCATTTTATTTTTCTCTTATCCCCTCCCTCTCAACTTAAAAATTGACATCTAGGGTAACAAACAAGCTTCCAGCCACTGCTCATGTATTTCACTTTTTAATGGTATAAAAAAACAAAATATTTAGGGCCTGTGAGAAATATTTGAAACAATTGCCTCCCTCAAATATTCAATCATCGCCTCCCTTTAAGTGCCCCCAGCTATTATTCAAGGAAATACAGTATCTTACAAACAACACTTTTTTCATTGGCTGAGAAAGCTTTGAGCCAATCACAAATAACAAAAGTTCAAAGCCAAAACTGTCAAAAACTACTTTTGACTCTAATTAGGCATACTGTACCCACGTTATTGTTCCCTGGCTTAAATCATATCCCTGATTGCTAAGTGAAGTAGAATACTCAAGAATGGCATTCTTCGGATGGTCTGCCATAGCCCATTTTACGGATATTGGACGCCATATTGAATAAATCTATTTCGCAAAGGACTATGGGTCGAAAAGGGGGCATAATTTGCAAGATGGCATCGCTTGATGGGGAAGATACGAGAAGTGACTAAGAAAATTTTAAAAGCTGGGGAGTAGAAAAGTGGAAATCATATTTGTTAGAAAGAGAAGTCCCTGTAGGCAACAGAAATAAACAAGGATTAATAAACCTCGCTGTTTTCACGCGTAAATTGGGGCTTAAAGTAGTCAAAAGTGTTCGAGGAAAGCCAAAGAGAAGTGGAGAGTGACCGCTTAAGGAAATTAAGTCTAGAAGGCGGGATAATCATTCGAAGGATGGGAGGATAGTGCATTCAGCTACCCTGAATTATTTGATCAGAAAGGATATGGTCGAACAAGTTGCTAGCATTCACTTCGCGGTTCATTTTCTATAAAGCTTCTGCAGAACAGGCAATGCATCTATATATGGCATAAAGCCTTACTAATTAGTACACACCTTCTAATTATTAATATCGACACTAACATTCAAATTCAGAAAACAAGGCCATTGGCATCAAGACAGGAGGAAGGGAGGCACTGAGAGATGGAAAGCCACTGTTTTTGTCTAAGCATGTCACAGAAACCAAATACCATGGAATAAGCTACAACATTGCCCACTGTTTTGTAAAAGCCAAGGTAACGTTGATACTCTAGTTCCTATTTTATGACACTATGCCATACTTTATTATTTTGTACATTATACTTACTGATAAACTAATTACCTTAAAGGTTGTTCGTGAGACAAGTTTCAGCTGCACCCTACACATCCTGGGTCATTCTGCACAAACAAAATGCCACAATTTCTGATGCCTTTTGTTCATGCCCAGCTGGGTATGTCAATCTCCAACAGGAAATTATCATTATTTGATAAGTAATATATCAAACACGAGCGACAGTGTTTCATCGGGATATCCAAACACCGAGAAGAGAGTTGAAAATACGACGCGCAGCGGAGTATTTTTGACGCAGTTCGAGGTGTTTGGATGGCCGATGAAACACTGTCTCGAGTGTTTGATATATCTTCTCAATCGAAACAAAAACTAAAGAGTAAACGGAGGAGTAAAATCGTCAAAATCTATGCTAATTAAGACCGGGTATCCAAACCTCCTTCACGCTTGTGATTTTCTTTGTTTTAACATGATGAATTATTAATGAGTTTGAGAATATATCTTAGCAACTTTAATGGGCCTAATTTATGTTTTTATTTTTTAATTTTTTTTTATTTTTCCACTTAATAAACATGAAGACAATGTATTTAACAAAATAAATGCAGTGAAAAAGAATTTAATTTATTTTGCAGAGTAAGAGGGAGCTGTAAGCATGTTGCAGGGATTTGCCACCATATAATAGCAAAGATTGAAAGAGGTGAAAATGTGTCTGTTACTTCAAGGGAACAAGCATGGGATCTCCCCTCTGGCCATAGTTAACTATGCTCTGGCAAACATCAACATGAGCCTGACTTCCTTCAAAACATCAGCATCAAAAAAATTTAAGGTAGGTTTCAATGGAAAGTGTCATACTACATATTTAGGATTATAATTATAAAAGTGTTCATTTTCCCTATCCTTCTTCATTTATTTTCATGCAGGAAACTGCCAACTGGAAGGTAAAGTAGCAAAGGGCAATAAGTTTGACTTTGACCCAAGAGCTTTGAAGGACCGAAAAGTGAAAAGAATAGAAGATTTAGATCTAGACGGACTGAGGAGGGCTTCTGACAGTAAGGCTGCAATTCTGAAATTCTTCCCACAAGAAAATTAAACCCTGTTTGGCAATAATCTCCAGATCTGAGTGATGTAGCCATTGCAATGGAGGAGACAGTGACTGCGATAGAAGAACAGCCACTGACACCAACAATATTAGAAATAGCTAAGCAGTGTGATTTAGTAGATGAGATAGTGCAGGCTGCTTCAAGACCCCTCTCATTTGATGATGTTAAAAGGATATCTCAGGCAACAGTCCAACAAAGTAATAACAAGTTGTGGTTTTCTTTCAGAGCAGGCAGAATAACAGCAAGTAAATTAAAAAATTGCACAGATAAGGTTGATCTCCAGGAAGGAAAGGTTAGAGGGGGAACTGCTTCCTATGTGAAACAGATAATGAATTACTACCCAAAAGCACATTCCCCAGCAATAAAGTGGGGTATCTACAATGAGCCTCATGCCATTGCAGACTTTGTGAAAGCCCAACGTGGCTCTCATAAGCATATGAAAGTTAAACCTTGTGGGGTATTTGTCTGTGGACAATACCCATTCATAGCAGCATCACCTGATGCCATAGTCACTTGGGACTGCTGTGGAGAGAGACCACTAGAGGTAAAAAACCCTTTCAAGTACAGACACATGTCCATTCAAAATTATGCAGTACAGAAGGATTCCTGCCTTGAAAGCCATGAAAATGGAACAATCTCTCTAAAATATGACCACACATACTACACTGAGGTACAATTGCAGATCCTTACCACTGGAGCAGATGTAGGCTATTTTTGTATGAGAACGGCTGCTCCTGAATGTAGTTTGCATTGCCAAGAGGTGTATATGAATACTGATTTCCTAGAGGAAGCTGTGGCAAAAGCAGAAGTTTTCTTCAGGCTGGTGGTGGTGCCAGAATTAATTACTGGGAATGTGAAAAAAGCAATGCAAGATGGGACTGCAATGACTACAACATCTCATGCTGATGATAGTACAGAGAAGAACCAACCAGATTTCCCTTGTGGAGAAAGTGGTTTGGAATGCCCTGAAGAGCCTAACGAGTTTAATGAAATGAGTGTTGGCTGTGACGGTTGCAACCTTTGGTTTCACTGACAATGTGTCAATTTAACAGGAAAAGAGATATTCCTCGAAGAGCAGAATGTAACATGGATGTGTGACAGCTGCTCTAACACTCTATCTCATTAATTGATCAGAATTCAGCCCTCTCTTATTTAGGAGTAAATATTTTTCACTGATCTGACACTATCTGTTCAAAGGATTTGCAACACTATCAACCAGATTAATCACTATCCAGAGGGTATAATAATTTCTTTCACATTTATTTTCTGGATAGCAGTTAACATGTATCTGGTTGACCGTTTTGTCAGTTCTTTGATGAACTGGGACCTGATGTCTAGTTCAGTGTTCTTATGTTGAATAAAAACGTTTAAAGGGTTGAATAAAACTTTCATAAGAATGAAAGTTCATTCAGTGTTACACCACTACAACACTACTGACAATGTAGAGGTATGATTGGCTCTTGTAGGTTAACAAGTGCACAAATGACTACTGCAATATGGTCAAATAGGTCAAACATGTCTAAGGGTAACTCAGATGTTAAGATGTCAAAGTCCTTCACTCTGCCAATCACTCGCTCAATATGAATTCGAGCATTTGCCACCTGTTTAGTGCGAGCATCTTCCAAGGAAAACTGCTTCTTTTTCTTCAGAAAAGGGGGGATAGCAAGGTTTACCTGAAAAGGGAGAAGAAGTTCTTGTATATTAAACCCCCTATCAGCAAGGACAGTGTCTCCTGGTTCAAATTTGGATATTATCCCACTTTCTTTGACAAGTCTTTTATCACTCATTGCACCTCCTGCTCCACATGAAACAAAAGAAACACTTCCTACAGGTGTGCAGGCAACTAATAACTTAGCAGTAGGCCTTCCTTTGTAGAATGAATAAATCTGGCCATTAGCTAGGGCTAATGAAGGCCTTTGAATGGGTACTTTGGTATAGTCAATGATAGCAATGACTTTCTTATATTTCTTAAAACAATCAGGGTAATAATAAATTCTGTGCTTGCTCTCGTGTTGGCGAGAAGATAAGAGGCTTAAGTTCCAATGATAGAAGAGGAAGCCATGTAGACAGAATGACAGTCACAAGACTTGATGACCCTCCAAACAAATGACCAAGGAATTGGCTATTTAAACTAAGTTGCAGCTTCATCAGTGTTAGTAGCAGCTCATTTTCGGGTGACAAACCCTTTCTGGACCTGGCTTCTTGCTTCTGTCCATCTGATACCTCTTGAGTTTGTGTGAATCTGGTCCCTTGTAATACTGTAAGAAGGGCACCTTTCCTTTTACTTGATTGTAAACACATTCAAATAAATCATAATTGTCTAGTCCAGTGTATAATTTCATTAGCGAATCAGAATGTTTTATTTTGTCTACAGAACAATTGTCTCTCGTTTTGCTGCTTTTAGAAATTACTTGGTTTGCTTCAGTTAGAGACTTTTGTAGCTGTTCATTTTCAGTTTTGAACCTTTCATTTTCCTCAATAATGTTCATAATATCCTTTCTACATTTCAAGCATAATCTAGTTTGACAACCAAATTCTTCCATACAAGTTCCATTTTGCTCATGCATAGAGTATGTGTGATCATTTTCCAAGCCTTTTGCAATCAATGACAGAGACTCTGTTGATTCCTTTCTACTGTCAGTGTCTTCAGGTAGAACTTCAGGCTTTTTGGATTTGGTACTAGTGTGAGAATGTGTTGCTTTTCTTTTAATGGCGCCTGTTCGAGTGGTTATGAACACATCAACATCATTCCAGGACTCGATAATTCTTGAAACAGTATGATTATAAGTCTCTTTGCTTGTATCGTATCCCCTTAGCCAAAGCTCAGAATGTGGGTGCTCTCCCATTGGTTTACTGTGTACAAAATGATTATTACAAACCCTCGTATTTGCTGTCACTCGAAAGTTTTTGCGGTTGATAAGTCGTTCCCATAACTTAAAGTACTTTGGCTGTGGCTTATGCCACTTAATACATTGAACATGCGGTTTTACAACACCTGCAATAATAAGCATTTGCATCAGCCTTTAGAAGTTTTATATATTTTATTTATTATAGAAAAAACGCTTATAGCTGGACATGATCAGTTAAAACGAATGAATGACTGGAATGACCAGCAGCTTGGGTTGTTGAACTTGTAAACTTCCAGAAATTCAACATCAGTTATTGAAAATCGCAAATGAAAATTATTACCTTTCAGGCTTTCTTCGATCGTTTGAACAGCCAAACACCGCGCAGTGGTCACCTCCACCCATTTATATATTTCGTGATACCGTTGGAATACACAGTACTGAACAAAATCTCCACAATCCGCCCGAAAAGTCACATTGCCACGAGCGAGCATCAAAGCCAATGCCCCCTTTTCGACCCATAGTCCTTTGCAAAATAAATTTATTCAATATGGCACCCAATATCCGTAAAACAGGCTATGATTATAATCCCACCACTATTAGTTGTGACATGCTGGTGGCTGTCTATGTATATAAACCATTGGTCTTAAATAGCAATCCAACAGATTTCTGATAACCTAGCAGTACACCATAAAGGGTAGTACTTGAGGCATGCATGGCACCACTAATGTATCACCATACAGTTCATTGTACAAGGCATTGCCATCGCAAATTGCATTAACAAATTAATCAACCCAAACATTTGGGAGCTGATTCCAAAGTAATGATATGTCAATATTTTTTTGTTTACAGTAGTCACCAAACCTTACAGCTATTATTGTGAAAGCATTAATTCCTTCCCTATCCCCTACTGAGGACTGAGCAATGTTACCCGGAAAAGAAAAAATGCAGAGTGCATTGAACAATTTTTGGCTATAAAATGCCATGTTGGTAATTGAGGTAGAAACAATCCCTCCATCTGAGCCACTGACATTCAAGGTAGCATCCCTAGATCCCTTTTCAGAGTACTTGTTTTGCACCATGTCTTTCCTATTTATAAGTTTCCCCAGTGCAGGGTTATAGGAGAGTGCTGACAAATTCCCTCCACTAGCAAGCTTCAGGACACTGTACATGGATTCTATTGCACTACCATTTATTTGCAGGAGACTGATGAAGCATTTTCCATCAGGTGACACTTTGTCAAAGTACCAATCGCAAAAGGTCAGGAAGCCATGAACAACTAAGCGAAGGAGATCCCAGGTCTACAAAACAAATGGCAATAAAACCAAGGCTGATTTTAGGAATCCTACATGTATCATTGTTACAGTTTTTTTCAAGGAGTTAAACTTATGTCGTACAAAGACTGTTAGGCTAGTCAATATTCAAATGTAATGAAAATTATTAAAGGAACACACTGACTGGTCAGAAGTAGTACTGGACTGTGTGCTGCAATGTCTACATGAAAAAAGTGTAAGGCCAACATGACATACTGTATTATTCTAACCAGTCCATTAAATAGCATAATGGAAAACTCCCAAGCAATATAAAGCAAATTGATAATATATATTTACCCATATAGAAAATATTCTTTCATACCTGCCAAGCCAAGAACTTTTTCTGTCTAGCTCTTTTGGTATTCTCTTGATAAACTAAAAAGTGAAATTTAAAAACAGTTCTGATTAT
>JAEMPF020010439.1:0-15852 GCA_022496165.2 Catalaphyllia jardinei
ATTGCTTAAATTGGAAAATTTACTGCGAGGATCATCGTTCACTTACAGGGGCAATCAGTTAAAAGACATGAAAAATTTAAGTTATAGTCAAAACACCAGCTTGCTTGCGAATTTCGTAATAAAATCTCCAGCTTAAAACATACTCCAGCGCAACTCATCGTCTTAAGATCACCAATAACATTTTTGTGGGTGTCGTAACGACAAGCATTAATCACGGTTTCTCCTTTTGAGTTCAGCAAGCTTAATTTTAGCTAACGGCTTATGATAGTAATAGTTATGATTGTGATGTGGGTCAGTAAAGGATTTCTGTGTGACACTACTTAGAAGACAAATATATACTTAGTATTTATAATACTTCGTACTTCGTAATACGTCGTGCTATTATAGATTTCATGCTGATAGCATCTCCCTTCTCTCTTAGTAGTGTATTACTTTGTGTAATTACGAATTCTTCTTTTCTTTTTATAGCTAATAGTGAGCCCTTGCAATGGCATAGAATGACGGCCTAAACATGGTGATGTAGATGGAAAAATCGGCAAAAAATGCGGGAATTAAGTAAATGCGGGTATTGTTAAGGGTGAATTAACATGTTATCTGAACAAACAAAACATGTACGTAGTAGTAGGGAAAATAAAGGCTGGATCATTCAAATGCGCGTGTTTGTCTTTACCTTACATCTCATAGAAAGTAAAATGAAAATGAAATTATTGTTCAGGAAAAGAGCTTGCCCAAAATACTAGCCTTGCATCATGCATTTATCTTTTCGGTATGTGCAGATTTTCTTATCCTCACTACTTCATGCTGAATAATAATTGTCCAGTTTGAGATGCAGTCAAACTGTTGTAAACCTTACTATTTCTACTGCGACATGCATATTTTCATGATATTCCTAAAGTATGATTAATCGTATTATGGCGATGTTCAGCGTTCCCTTCTTATTCCTGAGAAATTGCATCCTTTTGAAATTTATTTCAAACAAGAACAATTCACCACCACCTGGCTCATGAATTGCTCGTCACTACTGTTCATTGTACTCCAAAAACCGATCAGTATCGGTTTTACGCGTGAAATAAACGTAGAATTTCCCCTTTCGGAAGAAAAGAAGCGATAAAAAAATCCCTTAACGGTCTAATCGTACTTGAATCACAAATATCTGAGATGAAAATTATCATTGTGTACTGAAATCTGCGATACAGAAGAGAAGCGAAAAAATGTCAGTATTGAAATAGCGACTTTACTCTGTAAGCCTGATTTATATTCAAAAAAGAAATTCTGTCTCCCAAGACAAAAACTGCCCACACATAAAAACAATTAACGCGTAGATTTGAGATAAAAAAAGAAACAAAGCTTCGTAAGAAGTTGAGTTACTAAATATGTTACACAGAAATATCAAAAACGTTTGGGGTTTTTAGAGAGGTCCGAATTTCACGATAGTCTCTTGACATTCGCGAAGCAAGTTAGTGACGAAATTCAATTTGTAAACACTCCTTACTTCCGCAACACTTCGATGTATCAACCGTTATTGACAAAACGTTTTATTTCATTGAAACGCAGTTTCGATCATCACGCATTTCTAATTTTCTTACATAACTATCAAAACAATTTTGAAAATAACATTAAGTTTACCGGGTGTTTCAAAACAAGGAAACCAGGCAAAGTTCTACTTTTCACTGAAGAGTTTCACTTCACCGGAAAAAATATTATCTTCTTTTACGAAAAATAATCAATCGTGACCAAAAAAAACAGAGATCAGTTTTAATTGTTTTCAGTTTTCTGAATATTTTTAATCAGACTGGCGTGTCATCCTAAAGCAACTGTGAGCTTAAAATCATTTTCAGACACAATCAGGAATTTACACACATGTCCAATACACCCGCACTGATTCGGTCCGTATTTTTGATTTACGGTCCGTACGAACCGTAAAAGCAGTTACGAACCGTGAGCACCTTTCATACGGTCCGCACGTTTGTTTTTCAATTCGCTAGGCTTGCATCTAATTACAGGCCCGTAGCCAGTATTTTTTACGGGTGGATGCGATCAGTTGATTATACGGACCAACGAGCGCCGGAGGCGCTCTTTACTAGGGGGGTCAGGGGGCATGCCCCCCCCGGGAATTTTTGAAAATCAAGTTGTCTGAGACTGCATTTCGTGCGTTTTGAAGGTCAGTATGATAGCAATGTAGGTCGCTAAAAGCGAACCTAAAAACTTGGATATTTGTCAAATTTTGAACTTCAAAATTGATTTTTTTTGGCAAAGAGAATGCTTTACGTATGTATTTTACAATGTAGAGAATAACAATGCCAATGTCACTATTTAAAAATAACAAAAATAGAAATAAAGTTTCGGCCCATTTTTCGTGAACTACGTGGAAAAAACTGTCGCAAAACTGAGAAAGATTGTGGCCGCAGTGTCGCTGAGTAGTTTTCCGTACAACGGCTAAACAATTCTTTTGTGCTGCATGTAACATGCAACCGGGAAACAATTTTTTCCGAGACATGTCCGAAATAAAAATTGAAATAGTCATCTATTGACTAAATATTGTTAAAATCTCCGTCCCGGGCTACTGATCAAACATGGAATCTTTTTTGGTATATTTATTTAATTTTTACTACGCAATCAGTGAATTAGAACAGAACAAACAGAACAACACTATTTTTTTTTTTACTATTTATTTCTTTAACAAAAAAGTGGACCTCAGCAGTCTGCGGGGGGGGTGCGGGCGCAGCCATCGTACCCCCCTCCCTACGGACCTGAATTAAGGACCGGGCTACCTTAGCGTTAACGGTCCGTGTGTTTCGTTCAGTTTGCCAGGCTTGCATCTAATTAAGGACAGGCCACCCCGAGCGTTAACGGTCCGTACGTTTCGTTCAGTTCGCCATTAAGAACAGTAACTAGACATTAAGGAGTGTGCGGGAGCCGACAGGTAAAGAAGATATACATATTTAGTATCACCCAACTAGTGGACTAATGCAAATCCTGCATTTTGATTGGCTACGCTACTAGGGGTCTAATAGTAATAGTCATCGAGTAGCGAAATTCGCCGGTTTTTCTTTCGTTTTTCCCCCAAATAAATATTTCTTCAATTTGGATTTGCCTACTTTGTTATTGCCTTTTCTGTCCGACTAGTTGGGTGATACTAAAACAATTAGACCCTTCGCCCTCAAGGGCCACGGGTCAATAGCCCATTCGGCTTCGCCTCATGGGCTATTGACCCGTAGCCCTTTCGGGCTACGGGTCTAATTGTCAAGTATGCCTCATTGTAAACGTATGCGACAGTGGGAAGGCCACTTCGATGAGTCCGTCTATATGTTTTGTTATGTTCTTACAGAGTTAATTGCGTAAGAACGCCACTTTGAAAAAAAGAAGATATACATATGTATGCCTCGTTCTATAAGTATCGGTCAGTGCGAACGCGACTTCGATGAGTCCGTATGTTTTGTTACTTTCTTACAGAGTTAATTGCGTACGTTTCTTTCAATTTAGTAACAGGACTGTACGAATTGGGATTTTGATTTTAAGTTCACGAAATGTCAGGTGGCATTTGCGAGAGGAGTGATACTACTGGTATACACTTTTTCTTCGGTTTGAAAGTGTAGGACCAAAAGCACACTTTCAACATTGGTTGAGTTTCGCCTAATTCTGATTATTATACATTGTAGTCACCATCTGTCTTCTCATGGATTGTAGAACGAGGTGTTTTCATGTGTAGCGGGCTTGTTTCGGTTGATGGATTTTCGAACGAGGTATATTCATGTGTAGCACGCTTGTTTTGTGTATGCATAAAGTATTTCTTTTTTGTTTCCATATAAAAATATTTATTGACTGCGGGACAACGGGAGCGGGCATTTAATGTGATACAATCGTGGCCGGGTATTCTGAAGTTTAGCTAAGTAGGAGCATTACTCGGATAATGGATCTAGAACAGTTTCCCATATTTGGACTATGTTGGACATTTGTTGTATATAGAGTGTGTGGGGGTTTTGTAATTCAACTGTACAGTACAGGAAGAATGAGATATTTTATTGTAGAAGTGGAGCGATGGTACGCTGATGGGCGAGGGTTCATTAGTATACCATTGGTGAAATGCGTCCCATTAAGTTGATTGAGCTTATTTCATAAGCAGCGAGGAAGAGCAAGAAGTGAAATCTTTTATCATTGGCACACCAACAGAGAACTAGGGTATTTCATTGATATTTGATTAATTGGACTTGACATATTTTCGAACCCAGAGCAGAGTGTGAGTACCAAAGTAATCTGTTGGAGATTCATTGTACTTTATTGGTGAGATTTCTCTCTTAATGTGGATTATAATATTATGCAAGTAATTAAAAAGGGTAGGGCATGATTTCAATCGGGATTTTTATATATCCGACCACTTGTAGCAGCAGGATTAGTTCATCACATGGCACACAGCAGGCAAAGGCCATCAAATGGTGTTGTATTGTATATTCTCATTTGTCTTTGTTTACATAAGTGTTACTGTGGTGTATGTGATAGCAGGATTATTTCGAACCCTGAATAAAAGAGCGAGGAATTACACTCGTTTGCCTACGCTCCTGGAAGAAAGAATGATATACATTCGTGTGTAGAGCCCGTAAAACGCATGATTGTTTCGGCTAATAGATTAAGAAAAAAATTAATTACCATCAAACAAACACTTAAGTCCAATAAGTAACTGAAACAACGTCCATTGCACGTGATCCATGCCACGCCATTTTTATAAGCGCCCTAAAAGTAAATTTTAAAAAAACATGCTGCAACAACGTCTTCATTCAACTCGCATTGCAGAAACCGTTTTAATGTTCATTCTTTCTGTAAAAGAAAGTCTAAATTCTCAAGTTTTCAAAGCGAACAAAATCTTCACACATTGTCGCTTGTGAATTACATCAAGGCGGCCCACTTTAATTTAAAAACCAATGCTTAACTTCTTTTGTTTCAAAGACCAATCACACTGACTTAAAACGAATTGCATCCATTTCTTACCAACAGTCCATAGTATAACGTATCCCTTGCGGAGCTTGTTACTTAGAAGGATACTCTACACATCGAAAAGTTATTAATCGCATCAGGAAGATTACATACCCAGTTAATGATGACAAACCGGTTCCAGCGGCTAGACCTAGACGTAAAGAAATGTTACGAATACGACTTAGATTGGGCACTTCTTCCGCCCAAACTGCATCAGGTAACAGGGAACTTTTCTGAGCGCCGGTGATGACATGCAACATACGAACACTAAACTCTTCGTTACAAACCGTTAAGAACTTCACGGACCGTACAACCTGAGCGGACCGTAAAAACATTGCGCCCCTCTAGAACTTTTAAAAGAAAAAGGGACTGTGCCGATATTTAGGAATGGTACCGATATGCTTTACGCACAGTACTAACTATACGGAAGATAAATCCACTAAACCCCTCTTAATAAGTTACGGGCAGAACCAGGAAATATTGTGAGTGTCAATAATAACATGCAACTTACAAACAGTAAACCCTTCCTGTACGAACAGTAAAGAAACTGAACCCACTCGAATTTTACCAGCAAAGCCGAAAATATTCTAACTGTCGCTAAAGACATGCAATTTACAGACCTTACAAACCGTAAATCATTGGAACCCACTACAAGTTTACCAGCAAAGACAAAAATATTCAAGTGCCGCTAATGACATGCAACTTGAAAACCGTAAACTCTTCTTAACGGACCGTTGACAACTTTACGGTCCGTACGAAGTCCTTGGACCCCTCTACAAGTAACCAGCACAGACGAAAATATTCTAAGTGCGCTAATGGAATGCAACTTACGGAGAGTAAGAGATATTCATTTGAATGGAGAATGAGGTAGTCCGCGGGATTTCGCGCGCGAGTAGTTTGTTTTGTGGGTGACAGTGGGGAATAGCGGACTGTGTACGGCTACACGTAGGCTAACCGAGGAAGGGAATAAACCAAGAAAGGGACAAAAAGCAGGCCAGTGTAATATTTCTAGCCAATCGTTCGGGTCTATTGTCTCGTTTTTTTCTTCACTGCCAAGTCAACAAGTTGCTCTTCGGTCGTACATGTTGCTCCAGGGGAGGGGGGGAGGGGATACTTGACTAATGTTTAGGTACAGAGGTGCCGCCGAGGGTTTGAATTCCTGATCCTGTTTAGGACAAAGATACGCTTAAAACCCTACCCTGTGTAGGACAACAGCCCCCATTTCAAGACCCTGTTTAGGACAAGTGACAAAATGCACACTCTCTGCTTTTACATGAATTTAAACTGTTTAATAAGTAATTAAAATCAGAGAAATCATGCCCGATGCGTCTAAAACCCAGTTGTTGCTTAGTAAAAAGCCATCAAGTTAGCGTAGCAAAATGTCGCCATTCCATACATAAAAAGGTGATATTCTTAATAGTCAAGGAGGAACGATTTCTTCAATTACTGTATAGTGAATAAGTGGAACTTATTTTCGAGGTTAATTTTATTTTGATTAAGGTGATTCCTCAGTATTGCATTGCACATCCCTACTGCGCACGATTTTTGCGTCATTAGCGCGCGCAAATTAGCGCGTGCGCATGCAAAACGTAAGAAATTTCCCACAAACAGGGCTTGACAGCGAAATAAAAGCTCGTTTTTTCTTAAACGAGCATGGTGCCCTATACTTTTTATTGCATAATAATAGTGCCCATGTCATCCTCTTAACCAAAAAAAATTTAAAAAAATTATCGGAAGGAAAAAAAGATACAGTTGAAGGCGTGCACAAAACCGTTACTCTAGGATGTAAATTATGACCACGAAAACATCGACTAGAAGAACGCATTTCGTCCAACTCGTTTTAAATGTTGCGATGTTTTGCACAAATTTTATATGATATTGTTTTATATGTTCCATAATTTCTTCCAGTCAAGTTTTTTTCCGAGTATTACTCCGATAAACTGTACTTTCAGCTACCGCAAAATGTAACGTGGACCAATGAATAACGCGCGAGATTAACACGAGCACAGGCATAAATGGAGCAAGATTGGCCCATCATATCTCTTTTGTGAGAATGGTGACCTATCTTTTTTATTTTATTTTTCGAAACAGTGCTTTGTAGGGAACATTCAGAGAAAGTTTGAAAAATATTCATCAGTAATTTTTATTTCTGAGGAATCACCTTAAAGCACTAATAGCACTAATTATCCAAGACAAAGAAACTAGACCTACCAGTACGATCTGTTCTGTCAACGCGCGCTTGTTATAATACTGATAAGTGGAATAAATATTTTAACTCAAAATACCGACAACAATAGCATTCTTGTCCAGAAAATGATCAGATGTCGATTGATGACATTGTAAATATTATGCAAATCAGAAAAAGAAACAAGTCACTTGTCCGCCGCTCGATCGCATGCTCTTTCAACTTCTCGCAGGCCCCGGGTCGCAGGCTGCCATGCCAAGATCAAGAGTGCTTGCCAGTTTTAGGGCGGGACGCTGAAGTTTCTTCTTGTTTTGTATAAGCAAATAGAACGGTAACTGTAGTAAAAATCCATAAAATTTGTTTTTGTAGTGTTTTATTTTCAAAATACGACGTAGGAGCAATTTTCAGTGCCTTTAAATTACAGTACGTGTAAAAGCTCTCGTATCCCTTCCCTCCCCAATCCCCTCAGTTTCCAGCTACTTCCCGGTGATCTTTGCGAGTGTAGTTCGTCTCCGCCATTATTTTTTTGGCACGTGTGCATGAAAAATGGTGGAAAATAAGTTTATCGTATTTTCAAAGGTTTGTTCTTTGTTTTAAAACGGCTTGAACCAGTGATATTTCTTGATCTGGGTCATGAGCTAACTTTCTTCGCTTTTTTGCTTGTCGGAACCAGGAGGTGAAATGTGGAGAGGATGTGTTTGTTGACAACCTCGAGGACCGTCCCTGGACGAAGGTAAGCACGCTTGTAAATTGTTTTGCGGTGTGATTACCTTACAGTTTGATTAGATAAATACTTGACTACGTAATAAAATAGGTCATAAACGTTGCATGTGTATCCATCAGTGTTTATTCTGCTTTTAAGAAAAAAAACCGAAAAACATATAGCACACTGTCTATAAATTACTCACTTTGAGTTTTAAAAAATAATTTCTGGCTTAACTGCAGAATACCCGCCACTCGAAGCAAATTCCACGTAGCCGGCTACGCGGTACGCAAAAAATAATTAATTAAAATAAGAATTAAATTAATTCATGAATGCTGTGCAGGGAAATGATTCAAAAGGGCGCAGCAATGTTATGGGCTGGCTACGCGGTACGCGGTGCGCGGTGGTAACAAAGAAATAAAAATTAAATTAATTCAAGACTATTGTGCACACAAATGAATTCAAAATGGCGCAGCAATGTTATGGGCTGGCTGCGCGGTGCGCGGTGATAACAAAGAAATAAAAATTAAATTAATTCAAGACTATTGTGCACACAAATGAATTCAAAATGGCGCAGCAATGTTATGGTCTGGCTACGCGGTACGCGGTGATAACATAGACAGAATATTGTGCATTTCTCGTTCTTTTAGGCGTCAAAGCCAAAATAATTCCACAGACAAGAAACTGTATTTGTATATTATATGCTGGCTATGTGGTATGCAGTAAGCTGTGATAAATGGTCTAAGTCAGAGTCGCTAATATTTTTTTTAATGATCTAATGAATAAGGAATGAAAGAAATAGTTAAATTTATATTCCTAGTTCTTAAAACATCAATGGGTAAGTAATTCCATAAACAAAACCATTACATTTTACACTTTTGTCTATGAACGCAAAATTTCTCTTTCTAAAAAAGTGAAAAACCTTATCTTTGTCCCAACCTCGTAGTTCGAAAACCAATTACCAAATAAACGGCGACTTCAACTTGGATAGAAATGCCGAAACTTGTGCATGTTTATGAATGTTCAATTTAATTGTTCCTACGCGTGTTTTGGTCCTAATCTTTAAACTGATAAACACTTGCAACGTCCTTTAAAAACACAAAGAACAAGTCCTTCCCACTGTTGATGTAACACCAAAGAAATTCGGCAAGATATGAAGAGTAGTGTTCCTTTTTTCTTCCGTGTGTTGGTAGACCAACCTTCATTTGCCTCTAGTGCCCTTCAATTTTGTTCATGTCGTAACCTTCGGGGCTTACAAATTCTACTGAGTGGTTCACTGTTTTATGTTCGTATCCATATTTTTCCGGGTTTACATAACCCTTCCAGCAATCACTGACAATTGTTGTTCCTTGCTCTACCCACTCCTGAATATGGCTTACGAGTGTAGCCTCGGTTCTGTCCGCGACTGTTACAATAAAGCATTTCCGAGAATCTTGCTCTATTCCCCCGAAAACCCATTGGCCTTCAACAACGTGTCTACGAAAGTATTTTCTTCTCCCTATTTTTGACTCATCGATCTGCACAACTTTTCCAGGTCCTCCAAGTCTTTCCCACTTTTCAAAGATTGTAACCTCACATAATTCTCGGCAAAACATGTCCCAATCCACAGCTGTGTGAGATCCCAGACCGAGGTGCTGTTTAATTTGCGACTGGTCAAGTCCCTGGCACCACCAGTATGTAAACTTTATCACTTCCTCTATTAAGAAGTTGGATTTCTCGAACCAGCTGCCTTCTCTTATGCTCTTCTCAACTCAATGTCTTTTCTTTCTGATCTTTTTGAGGCACTGCCATACAAAGCCATCCGAACGGTCATCACACTCAACCCAGTTCATGCTAGATTGACAGACATCACAGACACGCTTCGATGCAATTAGTCCTTCTTCCTTTAACCAATATAGTGTGTGATCTTTGCACCATAAGTACTTTTCTCTAAGTTGGTCATAAGTCAGAATTTTAGATTCCTTGTTCCGTCCATAACTGCCTCTAGATTCCGAGCGTTGGATACCAACATCTTTTCGTTTCGGAAATGGACAGCCCACTTGGACCTCAGCTTTACTCTTCCGACTTACTGTGTACATCACAGAATGATCTTGATAGTCCTAATTAAACGGAACAGGCATATTCTTATAACCTGAAATATATGATACAACATTCAATCGGCATTCGAAGATAATAGGCCAGAGACTCAACTAATATTGTGTTCTTTTTTGTCATTATCCTCGCAGGAATTCGGAACACTTTTAACTGCAAAGTGACTTCAGTGTTTTACAGATGCTCAAATTTCTATTCAATTGGTTCATTTATCTACCGCCATTGCTGGTAGAGCATCGCACCGGTATCGCGGAGGTCATGGGTTCGAATCCCGTTGAAGCCCTGATTTTTTTCAGGCTTCTTCTTTCCAATTGCTTAAATTGGAAAATTTACTGCGAGGATCATACTTCTCTTGCAAGCTTTTTACTATCACAGCATTCTATGCCACCGAGGGGAAGACCTTTTTCCTGATTTTCTGGACTGAAACATGGAATGCCATGCTTGTACATTTGAACAAAAAGTGCTATTTTTCTCTAGGGTTGGTCTGTCTTTCATATTTGTACATATACATCTGAAATCTTTGATTTATTTTGACATTTAAGGTGATTTTTCCTGTTGATATCTGCCATGAGAAATTTTACGATGATGATGTACATGGGAATGTTACGCGGCGTCCTAAATTACGCATATTGTTGGAAAAATTAAATTTGCAAAAAAATTAGAATTCTATAAAAATCCATGATAATTATTATGCAAAGTTGTAGAGTATTAAAGTGGTACTACGACCAAAAAAAAATTCTTTTTTTCTTTGGATTTCAAAACTATGTTAACTAAACACTAACTGGCCCAAGTTTTAGGTTCTGATTTTAAAAAGACACCTGTTTATTTTAACTGGAATTTTCTTATTTATTGGTCCGCCATTACTTATTTTAAAATCTTGAGAGAGCTGGGTCGAGGAGAAAATGACGTCAAAGACTCACCAGTTTAAGAATGCAATGCGTGTGTACGCAGCTTAATTAATATGCAGCACAGGAGTTTTGGGCTTTCAGACCTTTAAACCCGTCTTTTGCATATATAATAAATTGCGTTTACACGCTGAAATGTTAAGCTAGTGAGTAAATGACGTCATTTTCTCTAAATGCAACCCTCTGACACTGACTTACACATAAAAATTAACTTACTGTGGCCTCAACAAACCTAAAAACTGCACCTGACTCCAGCACTTCATTGTAGAATACTAGAATACTACTAACTAAGACTTTACCATGACCACCAAAACGGAAGAAAAAAAGGAAATGATTTTTTGATCATAGTAGCACTTTTTTATTTGTGCCAAGTCTTGGTATTGTAGCTGTAAAAGTATGAGAGATATTTTTGTTCATGTTTGCTTCTTTGTGTCTGTGTTGGATCATGACTTTGCACATGATCCACTGTAACTGTGCACATTTACATGTACTTACCTGGTTGGTTCAGGTCTCAATGTTTCGGGATTGTCCACTGTCCATCTGGGCTTGTCCACTGTCTGTCCAGATATGTCCACTGGTTATCCATATTGTCAACTATGTAATGAGACATTCAGAAAAGATTTTTGATTATGACCTTGCGCAGTGACATTTTTAGATAAAATTTTGACACCTTCTTGACAACTTTTTCATAACACTTCATTTCTGTTTCTTTTTTAACCAGCCAATCAAAACATGGGAACTGTTGAGGGCAGAGAAAAAAACATAATGGGTTGTTGCAGAAAAATCCACTCAATCCTCCCCCAAAAAAAAACCTCAAAGGCAAAGACATGGTCATACAATTGCTCGAATGCTGCGAGGAACAACTTCAAAAAGACCTCGCGAGGAATGCAAGTGGTTCGCTCACCAAAAAATTCTTGGACTAGGTGATGGTGGCGATCAAAAAGCTTGCCGTGAGAGAAGAAAACACCATGGTCGCTCATGTACAACTTCACAACATGTGCCAAGACCAGGATGAGATGATACGCAGCTTCGTTGCTTGCTTGTCAAGCCAGCGTATGTATATTTCTCATGAAATGCATGGCTGCGACGCAGACGTAAACTACACTGAGAACATTCTCTGTGATGTCATAACATGTGTGCTTGCAGACAGCAAAATCCAACTAGACCTTCTCCACGAGAAAAAACAAGACATGTCATCAGAGGAGGTATTTCAGTTCATTGAGGCCAAAGAAGCCAGTAAAAGATCAGCTAGGTGCCTCTTGGAAACTCAGGGAGCTGATGCCACCCACAGTCAATATCACCGTGGCAAACAAGAGGACCTCAAGAACAACAAATTCACAACAAAAATGTAACATGCTCTTACTGCGGAAAGCGAGGCCATGGCAAAAATTCCCCCACTAAACAAGGAAGAATGACTGCCTGGCATATCGTAAGATTTGTGCCCACTGTGGTCGTCCCAACCACCTCTTGACTGTACGCTGCAGCAAGACTAAGGCAAACTTCACGCTTCTTTCCCCACCGAATGCCACCTCTGGAGAAACTGAGAATGCTGTCTTTGACGCCCTCTGCACTACCACTAGTCTCAACCAGACCCGAGACAAATGTACGATACACCTAGACCATCACCTATACAATCACCTCAATGGTTGCTGGATCTGTCAATCATCCAAGCCTCAGCCATTCCTTACACTCACAGTGACAGCCCACCCAGAAGACTACAAGGCACTAGGATACAAGCCCATCAGCCCGCAGCCGAAAACAATCACTACCAGTATCTTCGCCATGGCTGATACCAGTTGGCAGAGTTGCCTGGCTAGCATCAAAGTGATCTGATGCCTTGGCCTCCACGAAGATGACCTGATGTATGTAACAATGCACATGCACGCTGCAAACAACAACGGCATAAAGATACTTGGTGCCATCATCCTGAGATTCACAGGCAGATCCCTATCTGGGTAGACCCCCGAAACCCACCAAATTGTTTATGTGACCAGTGATGCTGACAAACTGTTCCTGAACTGAGAGGCCTGTACAGCGTTAAGAATAATCTCTGAGAATTTCCCTACGGTGGGTGAAACACTGAATCTCAGCTAGACAATGGCACTGGATGAGGACCCAATGAATCACAGCAAACCACCCAAGCGCCATACTACCCACACCTGAAAGCACCCTCACTCTCATCATTGAATCCGGCTTCCCCGAATTTCGCCATGAGCTACCACCAGCACTCTGTGAACACCATTAGTTTCATGACCACCTTTACACAGTGGATGGTACAATAATTTATAAATCACGCACCGTCATCCCACCCTCCCTCCACCAACATGTCCTCACCGCCCTTCATTCGGCGCACCAGGGTGTGACATCCATGACTGCAAATGCAGAAACCACTGTCTTCTGGCTAGGCATAACCCCTGCCATCACCACCACATGGGTAAACTGTCATAACTGAAACCGCATGGCACCCTCCCAACCTCATGCTCCATTCTTCCCTCCTGTCCTGCCAGCATATCCATTTCAGTGCATGTCTGCTGATTTTTTCCACTACAAGGGTAAGAACTACCTTGTTGTGGTTGACAGATATTCAAACTGGCCCATCATAGAACAGGCACAAGCTGGATGGAAAGGCCTTATTGACTGTTTACGGCGCATATTTGGAACATTTGGCATCCCTGATGAGTGTGCGATGGATGGTGGCACCGAGTTCACCGCATCCACCATGTGTCAATTCCTCAACGACTGGGGAGTCCACCACTGCCTGTCGTCTGTAGCCCACCCACACTCAAACTGCCGAGCAGAAATTGGCGTCAAAACTGTCAAACGACTCATCACCAACAACACAGACCCCCATGGCAGTTTAAACACTGATGCCTTACAATGCACAATACTACAATATCGGAACACCCCTGATCCTGCCACAAAGCTGTCACCTGCTCAATGCGTATTTGGCAGACCTATCAAGGACTTCATACCCATACTCCCCGGCCGCTACACACCTCACCCCACCTGGAGTGACACTCTCGCAGCCAGAGAGGAAGCCCTTAGGAACAGGCACATGAAAGAAGCTGAGCAGTGGACAGTACACACCAGGAGATTACCACCCCTTGCAGTCGGCCACCATGTACGTATTCAAAACCAGACAGGTCCACATCCCAACAAGTGGGACAAAACAGGCATCATCAATGAGGACTGTCAATTTGACCAATACATGAATGTTGTCCGTGTCGATGGATCCGGTAGAATCACCCTTTGCATCCGCAAGTTCCTGAGGAGATATGTCCCTATCCAAGCACCATAACCTCGACGCACTATCTATGATGACTTCAAACTCATCATTCAGCTGGCTGCCAAGCTCACTGCCTCACCCACCCTGCGGCCAACGACCTGCTTACCCACTACTCCAACCTCCAACCAGCCGACTCTGGAACCCACCTCTAGCCAAAGCCCACAAAGCACAGTTCCAACTACCGCTGCCCCAGCTCACCCTGGAACAGCAGTCAACACTCCATCTTGTGCTCTCCCAGAACAACTACCACCACCACCACAGACCGTTGTGGAGCCCCATCAGCCTATCGCCACTCCACCATCTATTCCTGAGGGCCCATTGGCCTTGACACCTCCCACGCAGAAACGGCAACCCCCCAAGACAGCACTGGCATTGAGGAGACTAAAAGACTACAACAAGAAAGGCCTAAAAGAAGCATGAACAATGAACAGAGGACCTTGAACATTTGCCTCTTTGCTACTGTTACATTATGTTACATGATTGTACTTTGTCAGTCTTTATTGCCTTTTTTTTATTTAATCCTACTACAAATAAGACCACTAAAGACTTAGGGGGAGATAGAGCATAGTTACGCTGCTCCTCAAAGACAGGGGCCTGGGCAGGAGCCTTGTTTAGCATTTGCTCAACGTTGTGGTCATAGTGTGTTCATGTTATATCCTCTCGTCATTCACTGATGAGGATGTGTTATTAAAATGTTCTCATGAAAATAGACGAACTCGTATCTAAATTTGAGACTCAGAAGCTGAAGTTTCGAGCGCTAGCCCTTCGTCGGAGCAGATCGAGGAATTGTGGGTTGTGTGTGGTTTATATACATAAATATGGAGCTACGCTATTGGTTGGTGCCTGGAAATGCAAAAAACAACAGAATAAATTAATTGAATGAAAAGCGTTCGTTGATACCGTGAAGATTAAGAGTGCTGATTTGAAAAATAAATTTTTGTTGTAGAGTTTTGCGGCTTTGTGTGCTTCCTTGATGTAGGGAGAGGCCGCAGACTGTTATCTGTTGCGTAGAATGATTCGGCAGATTTAAGTGTCTAGCGACCAGTTTAGATGCGTTTTTGTCGTCTTTCTCTACATCGCGAAAATGTTCTCCGAATCGATCGCCTAGTCATCTACCTGTTTTGCCGATATATAACTTTTTGCAAAGAGTGCAAGTTATACAGTACATGACATTGGCTGAGGTACACGTAAAATGATCAGTGATCTTAATGGATCGCCTGGGTCCCAAGCAATCCATTAAGATCACTGATCATTTTACCTGTACCTAAGCCAATGTCATCTACTGTATAACTTGCACTCTTTGCAAAAAGTTATATATCTGCGAAACAGGTAGACGACTAGGCGACCAATTCCGAGAACATCTTGAATTCTTCGCGATGTAGAGAAAGACGACAAAAATGCATCTAAACTGGTCACTAGACACTTTAATCTGCCGAATCATTCTACGCAACATATGACAGTCTGTGGCCTCTCCCTACATCAAGGAAGCACATAAAGCCACAAAACTCTAGAACAACAATTTATTTTTCAAATCGGCACTCTTAATCCTCACGGTATCAACAAACGCTTTTCATTCAATTAATTTATTCTGTTGTTTTCCACGTTGCCAGGCACCAACCAATAGCATAGCTCCATATTTCGGTTTATTCCCCAGAGCCTTGTACTGAGAGCCCATTCCATCAGGCACATTTAGGCTGTTTTAGGCTGAATTTAA
>JAEMPF020010440.1:0-15849 GCA_022496165.2 Catalaphyllia jardinei
GATCAATTCTCTCCTCAAAATCAAGATATTTCTTTACTTGTTCGGTAAAGTAACTAACCGATTCCTCTTGAGCCTCCACTTTCGTTAGCGAACGATGATAATCATCATGTGCACGGTAGAAATTTTCCATTGCTTCATCCAGCTCCGACTTAGTTGCAATTACCACATTGATGTTTTCGACCGCACACATCAAACTCGTAATCTCGTTCATTTTCATCGTAATCGACGCCTTGGAAACTTTCCGCGACGTTTTAAGTCTTCTCTGAGACATTTCCACTGTTGGCTCCTCGACGTCGTCAAACATGTCGGTTTCGTTTGTTAACAGATATAGCCGATCGCTATAGAACTTCAAAAAATTCTAAGACCTTTGTAACGCGAACTATATTAACTTATCGGTAAATCGTGAACAAGTTTGACGGTGTCTCTAAACCTATCTGGAACATATTACCACACGAATAACTGCCAGGTTCGGTTAACAAACGGTATAACCTCTTCACTACAGAGCTGGATGCACAAAAACCAAAAACTTAAAACCGCCACACCTTAAAACTAGCCAAAATTAACATAATGTTACGTAACCGAAAGGAAAAAAACGCGCGTGGGAACGAAAAAATGTACACACAAAAAAGCACTAATTTAGATATTAGCTACATCGATGGATGATCGAACTTGCCGAATTGGCAAAATGTCAGTCCGTGTTTTTCTGTAGTGAGTTGAGTGTACATCCAGATGAAAAACAAAACTTTCAGGAGTAAAAAAGGGAAAAAGCAGCATTTATTTATTTATTTATTTATTTAACTTTATTTATACACGGATAAAACATCAGGACTAAAATACTAAAATGCCTTAAATTACATTGCTAATATACTAATCTACTACTAATAAAAAAAAAACAATAACAAAGTGCCTGCTTTCCATGAATGCCGTGTGATTAAAATTAATCATTATCAAAAAGGAAACCCCTACAGCCGGATTTAAAACTAGCAAGTGTTTGTGGTTGCCGCAGATTGGTAGGTAAGCTGTTCCAAAGCACTGCACCACTATAGCTGAAACTATTTTTTAGAAAATTGGTGCGGGGGAGTGGAAGAGCTAGTTTGCCCTCACAATTCCTAAGAGAACAGGTAGATGTTGCACTCCGATCGGTAAACATTGATTTCAGATAACCAGGAGCGAGACCATTAAGAGATTTATAGACCATAGTGGCTGTTTTCAATTCTCGTTGAAGATTAAGGTTTTGCCAGCCAAGTCTAACAAGGAGTTTATCCACATTGGCATCATATGAAGAAGAGCTCAAAATACGGGCAGCGCGTTTCTGTAGTTTTTGTAGTTCAATGGAAAGAGATTTGTTGCAATTACCCCATACGACACTACAGTAATCAAAATGAGGTTGAACTAAAGCATTATAGATGCATAGGAGCGTTTCGAAATGAACAAAAGACCTGCTTCTCTTCAAGATGCCAATGCAGGAAGCAATTTTTTTGGAAAAATGTTCGATATGTACATTCCAAGTTAAATATTGATCTATATATACTCCTAGAGATTTCGTAAATTCTACTTGTTTTATAGAATTGCTGTCAATAATAAAAGATGAGAGTCTATTAAAAGTATTTAAAAGCATTGAAAACGGTCGCCGCGAAAATAGAACTGGTTTTGAACTGGCTTTCTCCCAAGTAAATAGTTCTTCGATCAAACACTATAGAAAATTTGCTTGAAGAGTTTCCCCATAAATATTGTTAATATATTTTAAAATTTTCTATCGATTTCCTATCATTTATTCAGATTGACAAAACTTCAAACGAAAAAATTCCCGTTCGCGCTACCAACTATGCTTCCCTTCAAGTTTTTGTAGAGTGGCGACAAAAGCGACAAAAAAAGTCAAGTTGCCGAACATTTTACACTGATATGAATATAACACAAATAACTGAAGAAATCATATTGATAAAATTATTGCGAAATTATAAAATTATCAAAATAAGGTAGCCCATAGGGTAGCCCATGGGCCCGGGCCCAGGTTTTGTCCACACCCCTTTACAAAGGGGTTTCACGGACGAGCATTAACGGGCCATTAAAGTATATTTTGATGCCGTTGCTAGGGAAAAATCAATTGGCTCCAACTCTAAACATGTATGCTTCAAATGGATCAAATTTGGACAATACTCAGGGGGTATTGCCCCTTAGGGGACAAATATAGTCCAGTTCATGACGTCATCGGGCCACGCTTAATAACACGTGACCAGAAACAGAAAAATGCATTTTAACTAAATGGCTTAAACCTTTTTTCCGTATTTTCTGTACAATAACAATTTAAAAGCCGTTTTGAAGAAATTTAAGTATGCGTTTTGGCTTATGATGAAAAATAAAAAAGATGAGAGTGGAAAATGAGCTTCTTTAATCACTCTTTTGCAGATATTTTGTTTGTTTTCCATTTTGTCGCAAAACCCGTGCTTGAATTCCGAGAAAATATGATGTTCTTTCGAATTGTTTCAAAATACAGCAATTACAATTAACTCTCGAGGAGAAAAGTTTTTTTTTTTTCGCGGCACCGGAAATGGTGCCACCTTCAATACATCGACCAAGCGTCAACTCAATGAACGCTTTGGGGAACACCGACGTTCTATCCTGAATCACCAACAACTCAGCACAACTACACCAGTATCAGTACACTTTAACAAAGCTGGCCATTCTATTTGCGACGTCCGCCTCATCCCGATTGAACTCATACGTAGCAAACGTGATTCAGTTAGAAAGGCTCGGGGGGGGGGGGGGGGGGCTCATTTAATAACCAAAGCCAAAACATTACATCCGTTTGGCATAAACAGAGGAGATGAAGCACGCCAGTGACACATCTGACACTTATTCATTTACTCATAGCCTACCAATCATTGTCACGTATTTTTATTTAAATTTTTATTTGTAACGGTTTTCTTTTCAGATATTTTTTTCTACTCTGCCCTTGAGGAAGGTTTGTATTGCAAACCGAAATATAGGGCAATTTTGTTTAAAATAATTTAGTCCTTTAGTCCGTTTTTATTTCATTTTGGTCACCTCCGCCGTTGGGATCAGTGTGCCGTCTATATTTTGTATTCTAAAATTTCTACTGATCCAGGTCTACTTAAGATCCAGCACTCTCATCGGTTTGTTGCTGTGGTTATACAGTTTTTAATACCGATTTTTTTAGCGGCCTGGCGCCTAAGTGTTGTTGGCCAGGCTGCTAAGACTGGCAAAATTATTGCGTACTCAGACTCGTTGTTCGGTGTGAGTACGGTAGTGGAGCTGTTATTCAAATAGTGGCTGCGAGTCAGACAAAAGCCGTCGAACTGGATGTGCAATAAAGACTTATCTCCACGTCGAACTACTTCAGTTCTTGCTTCTTGCACGCTCCAGCCGGTGATCCTTTTCACGCACGGTGCAATCCACTCAACAATATGGTTCTACCGAGTGGAACTGATGTGATCCAGATCGAGAGTCTCGAGAATTTTGTGGTAATCTTTGAAAAAATACTGCCCATTGACAAGGAATGGAAGAGCAACGAAATTAAAAATTGCAGATCTTTGGCGAGTTGTGGCTTTAACGACAGGAATGCTACTCTTCAAGTTGACTCTTTTCCCACATCGACTACTCTCTAACTTGAACTCTTCAACTGTGTTTTGTTTCACCGAAAAAGATTCGATTTCTTTTTCACAGTCTCAGTGTTGTAGATTACTTAAATTACTGTTAAATTGGTTCTCAAACGTTGTTGATATTGTAAGAAGAAGTAGTCCATCACAAGTTTCGAGCTCATCATTAATAACTTATTGGTCAGCTTTTCTATCAAGTGGTTAGCATTTTTAATGTAAAAATGAAATTATTGCGATAGAGCTGACTTCAAGTATAATTTACAAGCCTCCTTGCTCACCGTCTGTCTTCTTCTATTATTTGTGTTATATCTAAACAGTGTAGTTTCTCAGGTTCGGAAGGACAGTTCACGGACACTGGTTCACAGGGTTGCACAGTTTTTTCGCAAAAGATATCAGGGAGTTTCGGAGCGGTCAAAAAGGCCGCGGACAAAGACTTTGCAGGTGATGATAGCGTAACACTACTTTCGGTTTGTGTCTCCGCATCTTAGAGATTTCGATTCCCAACTTGACACTGAAAATCTTATACTGACACCTTTTCGAGATTACCCATCGACATGCAGCCATCGCTGCAGCTTTCTGTTTACCTCCTTACGAGGATGACTTTTTCAAGCAAACACTCAAGTTTCAAAAATAAAGGCACCACTCAATGCTTTAACTATGAAACAGAAAATCCACCAATAAGAATGTAAACAAAATATTTTTTTGTTTTTTTGTTGAAACGAAATAAAACAATTACCAGCAACTTGAAACGGCGACGGGCCGGCGCGCGAGAAAATTTTGGCTGACCGGAAGTGAAATTGCACCTGGGTAACAACCAACGCGTTCCAAACTAAAATGGGTTTTTCCAAAGTTTGAATTTTCATTATAAAACTCGATATTTTCTCTGAGCCAAAAACAGCTTCCTTTTAAATTTATGATTTTTAACGACAGCAACATAAGTTCAGAAGAAACTACTTTACGTTTACCGGCGCACGAATGAGCTGTGAATGTGTTGCTAACTTGCATTCTAAATTGTGACGCAGGGCCTGGCTATGATTACAACTGTTTGCAATACAATTGAGTAGATTGTTCCTTAATATTGTCACGGGTATCATATTTGCCTTCCGATCCTACGTTTTTCTTCGGAGACGCCTTAGCTTTACTTCGAGAAAGCTATGCGCGCGTTTGTCCAGAGAAATTGTCATGTTTTTCTTGCATTATCTGATCGAGCTTATGTTTCTGGAGCTCCATGTATAGGTTTCTTTCTCCTTTGACAGTTCTAGTACCAGAGGATTTAAATTTAACTCTTTACGCTGTTCGAAGGGGTAAGACTTGTACTTAGATGTCCCCCCAACAAATAATCTAGTCAAACCAGCAGACGCGAGAAGTGCATAACAATGACGGTCCACAGGCAATGGAAAGTATTGAAGTGCGTGAAACTTTGTTTGCAAACGTATTAATAACACATGAAGTTTAAACAAAAGAAATCATGACCGCGACGACGCTCTTTGGATATCTAATCTAAATCGGCATAGAGTTTTGCGATTTTATTTCGCCGTTTTCTCCTCAGTTTTAGTTTAGATTTAGGAAAAAAATAAACACTCAAGACCGTACCACATTTCCGAACAACCCGAGGATTTCGTCCAAAATCCTCCGCTGCTCGTCGTATTTTCATCTCTCGCCTCAGTGTTTTAAAATGCGGTCAAACACAATCTATCGTATAGTAATTGATATATTGATTTATTTTTTCTAAACTCAAGGGTAGACGGAATCGTCGCAAAATGTAGCCATGGTAAAAGGATCAAGCATTGTGTTGCAACCAACTGCTGGATCTGTTTAGTTACCTTGCAAATGTCCATGTATATGTGAAATGAAAGATGTTGATGTTATTGATATATTACGGGAACTGCGAAGTCCATTGTAAAGTACGTGATAATGCTCTGCCATTTATCATGTGTTTACGCCCCAAACATCAGCCAAACCAGAAGAGTGGTAAACCTTAGACCCAACCAGCTCCTTCTACTACGAGTTCACTGAATTATGTCGCGAGCGGAAGCCACAAGTGTTTATTACATTTTCTCTAGTGTTCTGAGTTCTATAGTTCTCGAGTAGCGCTGCTATATCGGGAACCGTGTGTTAAAGGCACAATAACTAGAACATAGGTTTGGCAACTCTATTAACCTATCAGAGTGCGCATAGTATCACAGTTATTGAAAAAAAAAAATACAGTAGTAGAGCAGAACAACATGAACTAATTAACAATTATATAACAACCCAAGTTAATTAGCAATTTGATTGGTTCTCACGTATGATCTATCGGAGGACAGACGCACGAATTGGGTCATTACAAAGTTTTTCCCTCTGTGTTTTATAATAGCGGAAAGTTTAGAGAATTAAGATAATATCTTACTAGACTGGGCGAAATATAAAATCCGAAAAAGTCTTGTCCAGGCATCAAACAGGTACGAGAAGCAGGAAAAAAAGCAGCCGTTTCTTTTTTTTTTAGAAAGTGACTGAGAAAAATATTCCAGCAGCGTTAGTTGGCAGTCGAGTGAGTCTAAACTCGTCTTCAAATTAACTTTGAGGTAGGAATATAACAAACCCAATAAACAAAATGTTTATGACAACAAGTTACTTAAAAAACATTCTTAAAATAATTGTTGACAGCTGTGTCGACATAGAGTGGTGCTAGAAATGAAACATCAAAAAGTCGCTTTTTAAAATCAATTTAAGCTTAGATAAACACATAACCTTACTTTCGGACTCGAATTTTCCAGTCCGTTTCAGGGCACAGCAGCGAAAAAAGTATAACTCGCTGCAGCTTACGTCCAACTGTATCGGAGCTATAAGGTGTCTCCGACGCTATATACAACTGATTTGAGAATCACCAGCCATAGAGAACACAAATTTCCACCGTCACTACCACCGCTCCTTTTATTCGAAACTCGAATCGAATCAGGCCTTAAGTGTTGACCGCAACCGCAAGTTTTCCGAGCGTATTTTTCAACTCCTGCTATATTAAAGGGATACGTCCAAGCTTTTCGGCTCACCGGGCTGCTCTGATGACAAAAACTGACTGTATTTTTCAGTATTTTCTTTAAGACTTGTAAATTTCGAAGTTTAATTGTGTTTCGTTCTAAGATCTCATCCCACGAGTATCGCCGCTCGATTCAAGTTGACAGTGACGTTATTTTCTTGGACCAATCACAATTCTTTGGCTATGCGTAACAGCCAATGAGAATGCTTCAGTTTGTATACACAATAGACTACGTCAAATGGATTTTTTCGTGTTTCTCAAAGTAGGCAAAGGCAGGCTTTTGTGTTATGGTGAAAGATTTAATAATAATAATAATAATAATAATAATAATAGTAATAATAATAGCTTTTTGCTGTAGTAGTTTGTTTGTTTATTATATAAAACAAATAGATTCCATGTGGCCATTCGTCTGTTCAGTAATATATTACAAAAATCGTTAAAATGTTGTAAGAACATCAGTGACACACTCGGCTTTCGCCTCGTGGGCCACTTTTTTTCTTACGGCATTTTGAAGTCGCTGTGATCTATTGTTACAGAACAGACGCACGGCAACATATGTTAATTAGATTATAAGCTTGAGATTTCAACTATTTAACAATTAGATTATGAGCTCGAGATTTCTATGAGGTGATAGTTGATGAGGCCGAAGGCCGAATCAACTATCACCGCAGAGAAATCGAAAGTGAATAATCTAATTGTTATAGAAGAATTCTTACTAAAGTTTATTTTTCGACGTATTATTAAACTTTGGTTAAAAAGATCGCCCGAATTGAATTGGCATTTAAAATTGAAGAGGATCACTCTCGCGCATCATTTATTTTAATAATTTAAACTTTTTTAAGTCAAGAAACCGTAGATGTACTTCGTTTAGTCTTCTTAGGATTGTAATCATCCATTTCCATCAAAATTTTCCTCAAGAATTTTGGCAAAACGAAAAAACGTCGTCATTTCGTAGACCAGTTCCAGCCACTGCACACTAATGGCTGATAGTGTGCAATGGCTTAGCCAATCAAATGACAGTATTTACATTAGTTGACTGGTAGAATTCAACTAATACCTCATAGAAATGAATGTAAATAATCTTATTGTCTTAGTAGAATTCTTTCTATAATTTACTTCAAATAACGATTTCCAAATATTTCTCGACGTATTATAAAGCTTTAAAAACGTTTGCGCCTTAAAACCCCGTTTACACGCGCTAAAATATCGGCACAGTACGCTAAATTTTTGGCACCGTGCCAAAATCATTTTGGCATGGTACTACCCATTTACACGACCAAGAATGAACGGTCTTTCTCCTGCTGGGTGCGTTCCATTTTTTAATCGGCTCCCTGAAACTGAACTTTCTTTATAAACATCGCCACACATCAACAGGTCTTTTCATCTGCTGTACTGAGTCAACTATGTAAGAATTCCCTACAATCTATATATCAAATTGAAGCTTCATAAATTCCTTTCCTAACCATGCTAATATAAAGATTCTTTGTCCATATATTTTCAACACTGGCAGCTTCCGAATAATAAAATTTTGGAAAAAACTGTGTCAAAATTACAAATCAACAAAAGATAAAATAGGAAATTTCTTCCAAAAATATCAATTCAAGCCAGGGACGGTAATTATAGAGTTCTACTTCCATCTGTCCGATAAAGCAATTAATGTTAGACTTTGCAGTGACCCAAGATCATTCTTATGGGCAACACAAAGGCTGTATATAAATAAAACAAGCGCAACTAAATTAGTGAACCGCAAGGTAAACAATCAGTTTACTTTTGAAGAAGTGCAATAAAGGTGTAGGCAATAGCAATAATCTATTAATGAATAAGAATCCTTTAAAAATCAACAATAAACAGCACATTTTAAAATCACAATATTAATCATTATAATTAATAATATTAATTATAATTAATAATATTAATAATTTTAATTAATCAATTAATTACTATCTTCATCGTCATCATTATCATTATTGTCATTTATTAAATACTTTTTTCCACCATTTCAAGGTACGTCGCCTAAAACAGGAATAAGCAACCATTTGATCGCACCTGTCAACTGCTCCCATATACTTGTTGTACTCATGGACAACCTCAGGTTTGGTAATTGGGTGTCCAGTTGCATGATCATTACGGCCCACCTCATTAACTGAGTGCACAGATGATAACATTTGGAATACTCTCCTGTCTTTAATCTTCACTGCTAGCAAAGTTCCATTGTTCATGACAAATTTCTCACCCTTTCTTTTCACCTGAGCATTTCGAAAGGCCTTGGGAATACCTTTCCTGTGGCGAGCTGTTCCACAAGCTCCAGTGTTCAACTGATACAAATCAGTAAATAAAATTGGCGATGTATAAAAATTATCAACAAACAAACAACGCCCTACATTTAAATATGGCTGTATAAGCCTCATCACCAGATCATAAGTTTTACCTTTAGCACTGGGTGGATCTGCGTTTACACTAGTGTAAATTTCAAACATGCAACAAAAGCCATTGCTGGAGTCACACAATTGATAGGACTTCACTCCATACTTATCAGGCTTGTCTGGATTGTAGACTTTGAAATGCACCTTTCCTCTGAAGGGAATCATCCCCTCATCAATGCAGATATTTTTGCCTGGCTTCCAAACACTTGAAAATTTTTCAGTGACAGCACTGTATACAGTGCCAAGTTTTCGTTCTGGATTATAGCCTTCCTGTCCTCGAGGAACATACCTGTCATTAACACAAGTGAAAAAATGTTAAAATGTTCAAAAATTTATCCCTCGGCATTATTTGTGAGAAAAAGGGTGTCGATAAAACCTCATCAGTGGACCAGTAATCCTGTATATATTCTTGATTCACAAGGCCCATTGCGACGATCATGGCAAGAAATGCTTTTATATCATTTGGTGTCACGCCATCCTCAGGCCAACTTGAGAATCTTGAGTTTAGTGAGAAACGTCCCCTTGCTCGTAGAGAAGCAATAGTTTCCCTCGCATATTTGTTTGTATGCCGAACCATCTCTTCAAAAAGGTAGTCAGGGAAAAGCAAATGAAAGTAATCTGAAAAGGAAGGACTGTCTGGCAGATCCGCGTTCAAGCCTTCATCAGCTGTGAAGTCGAGCCTTGTTGGTTCGCGAGCATCAACAACCCAGTTGTCTTCTTCATTTTCACCTTCACTGCCGCTTTGTTCTTCACTCTCATCATCTTCCTCTTCTTCACTTTCAGGATTGATTGGGTTTTGACCCTCATCACTATCTTCACCGCAGAAAACTTCGTCGATATTTCCATCGTCAACAAATACAATTCTAGCCGCCATCTTGTTTTTTAAACCCACGCGGTACGCGAACTATCAATATGCTGAAATCTTGTCTATTGTTATCTTCGGGTGTTCGGATCTCTCTCGGGTGCTTGTTTGTGTAGCCTGGAATCAGCATATGGGACTGCCCGACCCTAGCCGAGGATCACTGAACTTACTTGTCGCGGAAACGATGATATTCGGAAATCCGGAATATTCCGGGACCCGTCCATACGGACATACCTGTGCGTCCGGAATTTTCCGGAAACCGCATGACAAGGGTTAAGAGTAAAATGAGACTTAAAGTTTGACATGGCAGACACGGAATCTCTTCCGCCGTCATTTTTGTGACAACCACGCATGCTTTATGGTAAAAATCACAACTAAAAAGGCCTGGAACGGAACCGGAGAGCTTTTACACGAACCATTTTTTTTGGCACGGTACCTTGTCTACCCGTGCCGGTAGTCTCAGCACTCCTAAAATTTTGGGCACCGGTGCCACATGAAATTTGGGACCAATACAATCGTCAACACGGTGCCAAAAATTTGGCGTACCGTGCCTCCTTTTTAGTGCGTATAAACGGCGTTTAAATTAAATTGAGGTTCTGTGCACGCACGCAACTTACTCAATGATATGATACTGAGTAGCTGCCTTAATTCTTATAATAATACACATGGAAAAATTACTCGATTCTGATTGGCTGAGAGCAGTGCAGTTTAAGTGTAACACAGTCCCAATGCAAAAAGTGTAACACCGGTGCAAAAAGTGTAACACCAGTGCAAATTACACCTCATAATTCTGGATAAAGATTGGTAGAAAGACAATGAGAAATTTTGTAGGCCAATGATACCATGTAAAGCTATGACAAACATTTCTGAAAAGAGTTTCGTCGAATGCGAAAAAAACATCTTCCGGCACTTAAGTAATCATACGGTTTTTCTCGTTCAATTTGAATTAATTTGTACTTGCTAGTTTTTCAAAAAGCTGAAACTTACTCGTGCAAATTAATTTCAAATTGAACTCGAAACCGTATGAATACCTATACATATAGAATCCTTAAATCCTAACCTGAAGTCGAAAATAAATTAAAATACTGTACCGTTGTTTGCTTACCTACAACAAGCAAATGAACAAAATCATAAATAGATGCTACAGCGAGACTTTCAGGTCCAAGTCTGCATATGTATGACCTTTCATCTGCTTTCTGGATTGAGTTCAGTGTGAAAGAGGCCTTTCCAGGACTACTACCATCCCAGGCTCCACTCACACGCCCACTGTAAGGAGGACTTGTAGTGAGAGAAGACGTTGTGTCCTTACGTGCCGTTACTAGAAGATGTTGAAAATTAAGAACTCCATCCATTTTTGTTCCCCATTGAACTGAATCCACATTTCCTCCACTGAAGGCCCAACTGAAGTTAACAGAAGAACCCAGAACTCCAGTCACTTGTTTGCCATTGTAGGGTGAGACAAATTGTAGTCCACAAACTTAACATAAATACAAAAGAAGATAAAATCTGAGCTACAGCAACTTCAAATGATTATGCTTTCACTGCTACCGCTACCTTCAAATACAAAACCTAGAATTTGCGTAGAAATTCATGGCTTAGACTAATTAAATGTATACCCGGATAATTATCAGGGCAACTATAAACAATAATTGGATGAGGTTTTTGTGATATCGAGAATAATCAAAGTCGAGGCAAGTGTAATCAGCCGAGGCCGGAGGCCGAGGCTGATTACACTTGCTGAGACCTTGATTATTCCCGATATCACAAAACCCGAATTCAATTATTGTTTTATTATACATTGTCTTATGGAAAATATGTGTGAAGTGCCAGTAGATTTTACTTGTGCTTACAAGGAAAAACGCACCAAGCGACCGCATCTTTCGAAACCTCTCAAGTGCTCGCGCTAGTATATAGTATAGGAATTGGGGGTACGAGGACATCCTTTGTTAGAGGGATTTTAGCGTGGGCTACGGCCTCTAAAATTTTAGCGTACGCTGAAAAATTGTTTATCTAGTTTTGAGTTTGGTAATGGCCATAAATTTCTTTCTTTTCTTTTTCTTCTTTTTTTTCTAAGCAACTATCATAAAAATTTTTAAATGTTTAACTCTTTCCAAGATTATCATAACACCCATTATAAGTTTTTTCATACACATTAACATAGTCATCAGCAATTTCTTCTTTCATTGAGATTCCACTTACTTTTTCTTTTAATTGAACACCTGTTTTACCAATTGAATATTTTTTTGCCATTCTTTTTGTGAATTGTCTTGCTCTCTCTGTGTCTTTGTTGTAATCTCCTTTGTTTCTTCCCGTTTAATTAAACACTGTTTATCATTTTTCAGCTATAGACGCTTAATCACTGTATTTTTTATAGTAATCTTTTATGTACTTATCAACAAGAGGAAAAACATCAACAAAAAATTATCAAGATTACTGATGTCATTGATCAAGTCTTCATTGTCAAAATGACCAAGTCTTAGCGCTCTCTTGATTCTGACTAATAAATGCCCATAACTTTGATAAGCATATTTGCAATTATTCATTGGCGTTTTTAAAATCAAGTAAAATTTCGATTAATATCGAACCAGCCAGCGTAAGAATAGTCAAAACAGACCCTGAGACAATTAACGAAGGTAATCCACCGCCAGCAATCATGCTTGAAAATAACCTTGATCCATATTTGATCATTTTGTAGTGTTTATGAGCTTTTTTGTATCCTCACAGCCTCAGCCTCACCCCACTAGCCCTAACAAGCGCCTGCATATGCCGTATCAGGATTCAAAGGGGGGGGGGGGGAGGCAATCCTACCTCCAAAAGCACTACCATTTGCTCGCTGTTTATCTGTTAATACAAATAGGATATTTATATTACACCAACCTGGTTATCTTAGACATGTGGGTCACTTTTCTTTGACCCTTTATTAGAACGCATGCGCTTTTTTTAATTATGAAAATGCTTATAAATTACGAAAATGCTTCCCTACTCCACAGCAAGAGGCCAGAGATATAACATATGGAGTAATTAGAGCGGTGAAAGGTAAAAAAGGATAGAAAGAAGATAGAAAGGTGGTTTAGATATTTCCGTGACTTTCCGCATGAAATATTTTTGCATAATAGGTAAATCGATGAGTCATGTCTGCAGGGGATTCCCCTATTTTAGAAAGGTCACTTTTTGTCGCCCACGCGTTTAATTTATTCGGAAACGAGTTTAGTTACTGCTTCTTGAAGCCAGTCGACTTTTTCTTTTAATTCTGCAAGCTCAGATTTATCTGCTTTTAAACCTAGAGCTTTATTAACATTAGACTGATTAGCTTTTTTTGTCAACTCATTATTGACATACGTTGTACCAGCTTTTGTTTTTAATAAATCCGTAACAAATTTTTTAGTTGCGGCATCATTATTATTGGGAGGAGCTGCGAGATTAGTTAGCCGTTTATCTTTTAAATGGTAATGTCCATCAGCGGTTAACGAAAAACCGGCCCCCCGCTCGCCTTTCTCTCCTTTCTCTGCTTTCCCTTCTGGTTCCTTTCCATTACTGTAACCCATATATTATAACCATAAATAATATATTTTTTAAATGATTGTTCCTTCATTCCTTTCATATTCCCGATCATCTCCATAAGCTTCACTATTCGCATCATAGATATTTTTTGTTACTAAACCTATCTGAATAGTGAAACGAGAATCTGAAACATAAATTCTTGATATATGTTCGTTTGGATCTTTAATATCATGATGAGAGACAGAGATTGGTGTAGCAAGGCCACTGAAAATAATTTCAATAGTTTCATCTCTAATTACTAACCAAAACCATAATTGCTTTCCTTTATCTTTATTAGGAATATCAATTATTTTTAAATTTGGTTCATTAAGAAGATGATTTCTTGAAACCTCTACTATATCTTTAGTAACAAAAATATTAATGCTATCAGTTCGGTCACTCCATTGTAAAATTATTATCATAGCATCACTTGTTGATGCATTATGCTGAAAGGTTAAATGAAAAGTCGCATCTCCTTTGTTAGATAAATCAGGTTGATATGAGTAACTATTTTGAGTTCTACCTTCATTAGAATCAGGGAAATAAAGCTCTTTGATTAATAATAATTTTGATTCATTTCTTATTAAATTTGTATATATAGCTTTAATTAAATAACTATTTTTTTTTAAATTGCGTTTGTAAATCTACATAAATGGTTGCTATAAAACTTTGTAAATTAGAGACAGAAGTTTGAAAATATTTTTTTAAAATTATTTAACTGTTTAAGATTGATAGCATCACTATCTTCATTTCCATCAGAGAGCTTTTTAATTTGTTTGTTATTCATATCAATAGGGGTTTCAAAAACTACATTTTGATTTTCAATATAATAAAATCTATCTCAAATTCTTACGTCTACATCATTTTGAGTACCAGAAACACCATAAACCACGACACAGATTTCAGTATCAGCCTGACGAACTTCACCAACTCGGTTTTTTAAAGTGATATCAATGTCCAAATCATCAAAACTAGGGTTAATGATAGCTTTGTAAAAATTAATGATTGACCGACTATGATTGCTAGAAACTTTCGTATTAATTTTACTGACTGCTAGCGTGTCAATGATGCCTGAAATGATTGCGTTACTATCATTAACAGTCTTATTGACGAAATTAACGGATGCCGCAAAATTACTAGTAGATGGTAACGGATCTTTGAGACCAATAATACTCTTACTATTCATATCTAAATTACCTGTCATCTTGGTAATAGGTCAGCTTCAGTCTTTGCTATTTCTCTCACAAGATAGTCTCGTGTCGATTTTGACAATTCAAAATTAACTGCTTGATGTTTGCATCATCGTCATCTATAGGATCGGCCAAACCACTAATCCTATTATCATTTAAATTTAAATTTTCAAAATAGAGAATCTCATTGTTGTCACCAACCTCACTTAAATTGTAAATATTATGGTTGTAATTAGTTGATTCTTTACCCTTGAATAAAAGAGAAATCTCACGTTTTTATCATGTTGACTACCATAATATCTTATTTGAAAAGTTATCACACCAGCTCCACCATCACTAGTGAATTGAACAACAGATTTAGTATATTGATTATCGATTTTATCACTATCAAACGTATTCATCTGATAATGACTATCACCATGGACATTAAAAATTATGGTATCAGCTACCCGAAAACCACCAGCTTGACCAATAACAAATATTTCAAAAATAGAAGTATAACTACCAGTGCGTAAATTATCATTAGTCATTTTTATACTAGACCAAGCCTGTCCACCAACACCATTATCAAAACCTTATTTTTCTACTATATAAGAGTCACGATGTGTTTTATGATTTTGGAAAAAATGACTTGAAGCTGAATTTGGCGGGTTAGTTACAATCAACTGACTCTGATCACCAAAGTTTTTATAAAATCGAAAAATCTTCTGTAAATGGTAACTATTTTGACTAAATTGTGTATGCTCTTTTAATACTTTTAGAAAGACAGCATCACCATCATCTGTAGAGTCAGCTAAGTTGACTATTTTCTTATTGTTTAAATCTAGATTAGCAGTCATAGTAATATTTAATTTTTTACTTAGATTGTCATCAACGTATTTTTTAGTTGTAGCGTCATTATCATCGACAGGAACTGCAACATCAGTTAACCTCTTTTCATTAATATCAAAATTACCATCATCAGTTAGTTTAAATCCAATGCCAGGAAGACCTTGTTCTATATATAATCATATAATGTTAAATTTTTAAAAATAATTTCATTTACTATCTGAAGATTATGATGCTGGTGGCAGAGGCAAAGATAATGGAAAGGAAGACTGAGAAGACTGTGAAGAATCAGAAGACTGTGAAGAGGAAGAAGACTGATGTGAAGCATATATGAAATATTTCATATTTGAACTGCGGTTATAGATGCAAGTGA
>JAEMPF020010951.1:0-7500 GCA_022496165.2 Catalaphyllia jardinei
TTCCGAGTTCTCCAAACATTTAATTTATCATGTGTTTGTTGTTTCATCTTTAATATACTCACTTTGGAGGTTGGTTGGCCGCATCTTGATATGCTTTAGTGTGACAGCGTGATGCTGCTAGTGAGTTCATGTGTGCTAGTCATTACTTGGCTGTGTAGCCGCGTGATGCGGTTCCAGTCGAGACCCATCAATTGCCCCTTGTTCGCCATAGAGTCTCCAGTAGCTCAGTGGTTAGAGCATCCGACTAGATCACGGAGGGTCGTGGGTTCAAATCCCATCTGGGGCTCGGATTTCTTCCGAGTTCTCCAAACATTTAATTTATCATGTGTTTGTTGTTTCATCTTTAATATACTCACTTTGGAGGTTGGTTGGCCGCATCTTGATATGCTTTAGTGTGACAGCGTGATGCTGTTAGTGAGTTCATGTGTGCTAGTCATTACTTGGCTGTGTAGCCGCGTGATGCGGTTCCAGTCGAGACCCATAAATTGCCCCTTGCTCGCCATAGAGTCTCCAGTAGCTCAGTGGTTAGAGCATCCGACTAGATCACGGAGGGTCGTGGGTTCAAATCCCATCTGGGGCTCGGATTTTTCCGAGTTCTCCAAAAATTTAATTTATCATGTGTTTGTTGTGTCATCTTTAATATACTCACTTTGGAGGTTGGTTGGCCGCATCTTGATATGCTTTAGTGTGACAGCGTGATGCTGCTAGTGAGTTCATGTGTGCTAGTCATTACTTGGCTGTGTAGCCGCGTGATGCGGTTCCAGTCGAGACCCATAAATTGCCCCTTGCTCGCCTTAGAGTCTCCAGTAGCTCAGTGGTTAGAGCATCCGACTAGATCACGGAGGGTCGTGGGTTCAAATCCCATCTGGGGATCGGATTTTTTCCGAGTTCTCCAAACATATAATTTATCATGTGTTTGTTGTTTCATCTTTAATAAAATCATATTCTTCCTTAATGCTATGTTATTAAACTTGAGCTTATTCATATTCATCAAACACCAACACTTCAAGCTGTGTTTAGTCGGTTGCTGTGGTTAGGATCTCTTGACGTCAGTTAAGATAATTAAATGAATCCGATGTCTAGTTTTTGGAGGCGCTCTTCCTTGAAATAACTATTTGGTATTCTGTAACTTGTGAAGATTTTGTTGCGTGATTTTTAAGCCAAACTTTATTCGTTTAGTGGTTCTTTTTGGACATTGAAATATAATTGTCTAATTAAAATTCGTTCTCGTTAATACCTTGCACAAAAGGCCAGGAAAAGTGTATTTACTTTAATCAGTACTAAGGTGTTCGTTTGAATATGTTTAAACTCAAGCGCACGAAATCAGATAATGATATGGAATAGGCGGGCTTGAATTTTAGAGAAGCCCAACCCACGAAGCTGGGATTGCACTTGTGACACGTATGTTGTGAGAAATATTTAACAACAACTTTTATCCTTAAATTTAGTGTGATTTTTGGGTTTGACTTGATGGAAACAAAGATTGTAATTTTTATATTTCTCGCGTTGTTTTATCTGGGTCAACTACCTGAAAATTGATAGTTGAAATCCAGGAATATTTTAGTCATTGCTAGTAGCCTCGAAGGAAAATATATTAAACAGCTTCGCGCGCAATCGCACTAGTATCCTATGCGAATTGCGCAGGCCCTGACGTTAGCATAAATTAGGGAATTGACAGTTTGACAGTGATCTGACGTGGTTGACCCCATAAAAGAAACGTGAGAAGTTAATCAGTAGTAGTTGTAGTAGTTGAAGATCAGTAGTTCAAGCAGTCGCTTTGATAGTTGTGATCAGTAAAGAGTGAAAGTAGAGCAACGCTGTTAAAGCTGTCGTTGGAAATAAAAGTAGAAAGTTAAACCAGACAAGAGTGTTAGAGGGATCTGCCAGATTGCTTCAACAAAGTACATCACAGTAAATTCCTTACCTTACTAAATCTTTCTATTAGTTCAGACCGGTAGTATCTTCTTGGATTGCACTCGAGAAAAGATTGAAATCTGTCACATCATTGCACATGTTTTTACGTAACTGTCGCCCGAGTCAGAGCTCATTTGCATAACCCTTACGCTCCGTGAAAATACTTCTTTTGCCATCCAAGTGTGTTTGTTGACCTTCCGAGTATCTTCCTTCAATACTATTATAAATTGCAGTTCCAGTTTCGATTTAAAGTGCAACAATGATCAAAAAATGTTTTCCTTTTTGAAACGTGTTCGCTTAACACCTAACTTGCAAAGTTTTGACCTTTGAGTTTTATCCAAAGGCTGTCAGTTTATTTTGCGTGTACGTTTTGGCTTTCGCCGTCCGCCATTACTCGCGTTCAAAACTGACCGATTGAACCTCAGAGGGTTGGATCTAGAGAAAATGACGTCATTTACTCACTAGCTAAAATTTCAGCATGTAAACGCAATTTATTATACATGCAAAACACGGTTTTAAGGTCTGAAAGCCAAAAACTCCCTTGCTGCAAGTAATTCAGCGGCGTACACACGCATTGCATTCTTAAACTCGTCAGTCTTTGGCGTCATTTACTCTTCGACCCAGCTCTCTCAAGATTTTAAAGTTAGTAATGGTGGACCAACAAGTAAGAAAATCCCAGGTAAATAAACAGGTGCCTTTTCAAAATCAGAACTTAAAACTTGGGTCAGTTCAGTAGTGTTTAGTTAACATAGTTTTGAAATCGAAATAAAGAAGAGAATTGTTTTTTTGGTCGTAGTAGCGCTTTAAAGGTTGCGTTAAAATTGATTTAATGTATAATCAAGACCTGCGAAACTCCAGGTGCACACGCTGCTACTAAAAGACAAGCATTTAGCTTGAAACCGTGTGATCATTTAAGTTTATTTGATAAATGCACTACTAAAGGAACAAATGACAAGTGTTCATTGTTCTTTTTTTAATTTCAGACACACAGCCCTGAAGCTTCCAGTATGCTTGACAGTAGTACAGGATTTAGTTGGCAGTAATTGCAAATGGCACCTTAAGATTTTCGTCTCCTCCTAGTGTTATACACGGCACGAAAAATCGTCTTTACCGCGCGTCAAATGTGTGGTCAAAGGTTTTGTAAAGGCCACATTTGCACGCTTTTGACGATCTTTGACGCGCATCAAAGATCCTCTTTGAATACACCTTTGCCACCCAGATCAAAGGCGGTAAAGGCCGTTTTTACTCACCTGTGAACGCCTTTGTTTTTGGCGTCAAAGGTGATCATTTGATACACCTTTTGCGCACTGTCAAAGGTAGGTCAAAAGTATAATCAAATTTGTCTGCGATTCAAGTCAAAGGTTTGCTAAAGACATGGTGAAAGATGCCTATGACGCAGGCCAAATGTTTTGTCTAAGGTGCTTTGCGCGTTCCGCGTGGTTCCTCGTGGCTCTCCACTCGCGCGTTTCGCTCGGGTTTCTCGCCCGCGCGTCACACTTGCGTTTCGACTCGCAAATCGCGTTTTGCGCGATTATCATTTTTCGCGTGTTCTGCAGGTTTCTATTGAGTGTATATGTTCGATTATGAGAGATCCATACCATATCTTAGCCATTTTTTTTATTTACAGTTTCAAGACATGATATAGGAATATGTTGCATTTATAAAATTTACAATACGCCACAATGAACTGCAGTGGCGCTTTATAACATTGACTTATTTAAAAAAATTACAAACAAGGATATTAAGAATCCATAATCTTTTATAAGATATTTAAAATTATTAAGGAAAGAAAGTTTGACTTTAAGTAACTGCTCTGTTCTAAGAATGATCATAATTAAATAGAAGAGCTTGAAAGGACTTAATAACTAACAGTAGGTTAAAAAGCAAAAGCCCCGTGAACTCACAGTAAGAACCTCTTTTATAATTCTTGCTGTTTCATTTCTCTTTGGCTTCAAAATGCTATGAAATTGCCTGTAAAAACTTTAGGCCCCTCACTTCAAACGTCACTACCATTACTATACGACCTTTAGGATATAATAAACGATTGTATAACCACATGCATAGTATATTGCGCTAAAATCGTTATGTGTTCTGACACAGAACTAGCCTTAATAAATGCAATAGCAGTCAGCCAAATGCCTTACAAACTCAAGACGTAATTTAAAGTAATTTTGTCAAGGTAGGGTAATTTTTTCTAATCTAACGCTACATCCTCCATCCACCAAAGATACTGTTGCAAATGATTAATTTACGAAGTTATAAAACCTCCCGAAAAAAGTTTTGAGATACAGTAACTGTAGTGTAAGTAACTGGTACGTTTCTCGTACTGCTTCAACGCCATCTTACAAACTTTTCAGAACGCAATAATCTGGTTTTATCAACTGAGTTGATAATGTTAATTAGCCACCGCAAAGAGATTCAGAAGCTGACGTTTCGAGCGCTAGCCCTTCGTCGGAGCGAATCGAGGAATTGTGGGTTGTGTGTGGTTTATATACAGAAATATGGAGCTACACTATTGGTTGGTGCCTGGCAACGTGAAAAACAGAATAAATTAGTTGATTTTGAAGAAAAATCAGAGTCTTCACTACAAAGGCGACGAAGTCTAAGAAATTGAGAATAAGGAATAGAATTCTTGACATGTGATGGATGTGAAGATGAATACAACAAATAACCTTAAAATCAGAAGAAATGTGGGAGTTTTTCGACAAACGTGGCTATCCTGCCTATGTTGTTGAAGCAGGCCATCATCGCGCCCAACAAATTGATCGGCAGTCAGCACTACAAACGTCTCTGAAGGAGAATAACAATAGAATTCCATTCACTCTCACATTTCACCCTCACAACCACGCAGTTAAATCCATCATTCTAAAAAACTTTAAATTACTTCAAAATGATCCCGATACTGGCAGAATCTTTTCGCAACCGCCATTAATTTCACTCAAACGTAACTTTTTAGTCAAAGGTAACTTTTTAGTCAGAAGTGCTTTCCAAACGAGTGAACAACCCGGTACTTTTAAATGTGTACGCGCACGATGCAAAACATGTCCTTTCATTTGCAACGTTGAAAAATTGTCGGGACCCAAGCGATCCATTAACATCACTGATCATTTTACCTGTACCTCAGCCAATTTCATCTACTGTATAACTTGCAGCCTTTGCAAAAAGTTATATATCGGCGAAACAGGTAGACGACTAGGCGACCGATTTCGAGAACATCTTCGCGACGTAGAGAAAGACGACAAAAACGCATCTAAACCGGTCGCTAGACACTTTAATCTGCCGAATCATTCTACGCAACATATGACAGTCTGCGGCCTCTCCCTACATTAAGGAAGCACAGAAAGTCGTAAAACTTCTAGAACAAAAATTAATTTTTCAAATCGGCACTCTTAATCCTCACGGTATCAACGAACGCTTTTCATTCAACTAATTTATTCTGTTTTTCACGTTGCCAGGCACCAACCAATAGCGTAGCTCCATATTTCTGTATATAAACCACACACAACCCAGAATTCCTCGATTCGCTCCGACGAAGGGCTAGCGCTCGAAACGTCAGCTTCTGATTCTCTTTACGGTGGCTAAATCACATTATCAACTCAGTTGATAAAACCAGATTATTTTGTAATACTCCCACCGACGCAGCAGCAGAGTTTCTTTAGAAACTTACCCCCTTTACTTTTTCAGAACACAGCATAGTTAGACCTGGTGTGTGCGCTAATCGTGGTTTAGTCGAGGACTCAAGTCACCTTTGGCTTCGATAAACGGGGTCGAAATTAGACAGCACCTGCAATTTAAATTCTAGTTTATGTCGTGCAAATAGCATCAGAGAAATTGACTCTACTGTAAAGCGTATGAAATTTTGCTAAAGAGCAAGGGTCCTGCGCAACCTTAACTTTCGTTTTCCTACCTCTGGGTTACCTGTAACTGCTTAATATTTGATCGGTTATGAGAGGGACTCAAATAAAAGGACAGAATGTTTGTCAAAAATTTCTTGTTGAGAAAGAACCGTCCAAAAGAAACCAATGATCAATTTTATATAATTCCTGATTTAACACCAGTTCAGTGTGTTTTTTTTTTTGTTTCAAAACCCGATCCCCGAATCATCCCTCTATTTTCGTGGTACAAATCCACTGAGTGCATCTTGCGCCGGCCCAACCAATCACCTCGTGGCTAATGTCAAACATGCGGTGTTTTTTTGTGATATCAATTGACAAACCCGATCTTAAATACGTCTGGAAGAAAATATCCTTGAGGATGGTCTTGATGCATTTTTTTCTGGGCCATACCGAGCATTTTCAATCAACTTTTTAACAATCCTTCCTTAATTGGATCCTTTATGGAAATTACACCAGTATGTGGACATGGATGTGGTTTGGTATTACGTATTTCGTAAGGCGATCGATATTTCCACGTGGAAACAAACACAAAAATTGAAAATCGGTAAAACATGAATTTTGTGCGAACCAGATGTGATACAGAAAAGCTAATACCGGTGATCTACACAAGTGTATGGGGAATATACAAGCACGAAAAAATTCAGTATGTTTGATCTCGAGTACAACTTGCAAAAACATTTCAAATTGTATTTGCTGCATCATAACAGTAAATAGACCGACAATTCAATTGAATACAATTTTGATGACATTGCTTCAAATAATGCCACAATGTGTCTTGACCTGTTTTGCAAGACGTTTGAAGAAGTGCTCATGATCAACATCCAAAATTATCCTAAAATTATAGTGGTATTGATCGTTAGAAAAAAAAAATCTCTTTCTCGACATCACGAAAACAAAAGCCAACAAAACTTTTATGGCTTCAAAACATAACTTCAAGACAACTTTAGTATAATTTGAAACTATGTCATTAGAACAGTGTTCCGAGATCAAACATACAGAATTTTTAAAATTTATTCTTGTATAGTATATTCTCCATGCCATACACTGTAGTTTAAGACATCGATATTAGTTTTAACATATCACATGTGGTTCGCGCAGAATTCATGTTTTTCCAGTTTTCAATGTTTTTTTCGTTTATTATTATATTATTTTATTATTATCGATTGCTTGAAGAAATATATATGATACCAAACTTCAATCCATGTCTCATTACTTGTGTAATCATTTCATATCGATCCAGCTAAGGAAAAACTGTTTAAAAAGTGATTGAAAATGCCCGTTATGGTCTAGAAAAAAAGAACTATATGGTGACGCCTTAACTTTTAACTTTTCAGGTGTCATCCCTGTCGTTCTAAATGAGTCTCTCTAAGGCCTCTCTGACTCCTATTCGTTACTTTAACTTCCTGGTCTAAGAGCCCACCTCGGAGCATCTAGTGGAGCCAGACGATCCGACCTGACTTCAGAGAAACGCCTGTCTAAGGACATGGCTGTGGCTTTTGGCGATCTTCTACGCTGAACTTTCCTATCGAGATTTTTGAACGCATCTTCAATTTCATCGCTTCGCCACGGGAGCTTCCTTGTGATTAAAGTTTTCCTTCTAGGCGCACCCTCCTCATCGTCTTCGTGCTCCGATGCTGTTTCGGATTCTTCGGATGACATGTACGCGGCTTTCACCACCAATGAAAATTTA
>JAEMPF020010953.1:0-15839 GCA_022496165.2 Catalaphyllia jardinei
CTACTCTCATCGCAACCATGAAGTGTTGGTGGTCTCAATTTCCTTACAGAAGGAGGCTCCTGCCACTGTTTAGGTGGAAGATGGTCACAAGGAAGTAACAGGTTTCGATGTAGAGTACGAATCGGTCCCTGGCCTGATTCTGGTTTTACGCCATACACAGGGCTTCCATCCCCTTTTCTTGCAGTCACCATATGAATCTCATCTTCCCAGAAGGCACGGGGCTTTCCAGGTCCACCTCGAGGGGTAAGGTTGCATACCAGGACACGATCCCCCACTTGCAGTGCTGAGGATCTCACTCGTTTGTCGTAATTCCTTTTTCCTCCAATGGCACTTTTCATGGCAGATTTTGATGCAAGTGAGTAAGCTTCTTGCATGGCAGTCTTCCATTTGGTCACATACTCAGCATGTGATCTGGCTCCCGTTTCTGGCTGGAGGTTAAAGATTGCATCAACTGGTAGTCGAGGGCTTCGACCAAACAACAGCAAAAATGGCGAATAACCGGTTGACTCATGGACAGTACAATTATATGCATGAATGAGCTTGTTTACATGGTCCTTGCAACTGGCTTTGCAAGTTTCGGGGAGAGTTCGCAGCATATTCAGTAGCGTGCGGTTCATCCGTTCAACCAAACCATTCCCTTGTGGGTGATACGGGGTAGTTCTAGAATGCATAACTCCAGAAAGTTCCTCTAACCTCTGGAATGAACGATTTTCAAACTCCCCTCCCATGTCATGATGAAGCTTCTCTGGAAATCCAAAACGTGGAATAAAGTCATTGAAGATCCGATCTGCAGCAGTAACAGCGGTTTCTTTCCTCGTGGGATATGCTTGAGCATTCTTAGTAAAGTGATCTACCACAACTAGAATGTACTCATAACCCCCTGAACTCCGCTCTAGATGTACAAAGTCAATGGAGAGCATTTGAAGAGGAGCTGTCGTGAATATTGGCTGTAATGGTTCTCTTGTTGGTAGATTTGGGCGTCTCTGTTTCAGACAGCGGCATGTATGATGGATAAAGTGGTCTATATCCCTCCTCATGTGAGGCCAATAAAATCTCTCACGAGTCAATGCTAGCACCCTCTCGACACCAAGGTGACCCATTTCTTCATGGAGTTCACGATACACAGTGCGTCGGAATTTCTGTGGAAGAACTATCTTCTGATCACGATACAGGATACCACTCTTGTCTAGATGAAGTTTGTGCCACTCATTCAGGAGCTTACGAACCAACGGCGGTTCTTTTTGTTTTTGCCCAACTGTCGGCTTCTGGCTTGTTTTGATGACTTCCAAAACACGCCCAATGTGAGGATCTTCTTTCTGTGCTCTCACCATGTCCACCACTTTTATTTGATTGCAGCCTGTTTGTAACGGAATATCCAGCTAATGTAGCTCCCCATCGTCATCAGTCAGGGCCATCAACCAGATTGAGTCTCCCCTTGACAAGGTCTGAATTCCACAGATTGAGGCCTACAAGCTCTCAGGAACTACCCTCTCAGTACAACTATCCATGTAGTTCTTGAAGTCGGCAGGTATCCTGGAAAGGCTATCAGCATCAGTGTTTAACTTGCCTGGTCTGTATCATATTTCAAAGTTAAAGTCCGCGAGCTCTCCAACCCATCTCAGTCCTGTGGCATTTAACTTGGCAGACGTTAACACATAAGTTAAGGGATTGTTGTCTGTGTATACGACAAATTGAGGCGTGTAGTAGAGGTAGTCCCTTAACTGTTCTGTCACTGCCCATTTTAAAGCTAGGAATTCAAGCTTGCCTAAATGCATATGATAGTTGCATTCTGATGGAGTCAGAGTTCTTGATGCATAGGCGATTACTCGTGTAGAGCCATTCTGTTCTTGGTACAAGACTGCACCTAGGCCATCCTGGGACGCATCAGTATGTACTATAAATGGTGCATCGTAATCTGGATATGCCAGCAGAGGGGGTGACGTTATGTGATTTATCAAGACCTCTAATTTTTTTTTTTTTTTAATTTATTATGCAACTTAATTTACAATTTCAACACTTACACTATTTACACTACAAATATTACACTAGCCTTTACGCTTACAATATACTTGCTAATTATGCTACTTATACTTACACTACCTATACATACACTACTTTACAATACGATACTACTAAGAACGACACTAATACAGCAAAGATACAATTACTTACAAATTGATATAATTAATGATTAATTGCTTGTAAAGTTCGACCATTTATTAGTAAAAGAAAGTACTTTGTTTGTCGTAATCGCAATATATTTTTCTAATTCAATTTTTTCTTTAACAAGGGTTACAAAATCTGTGAACTGGGGTCGTTATTCATCGTGTACTCCGTTAAGGTAAAGAAAATATTTACCAATTATGATTAGGTGATTTAGAGTTAAACAAGACGATGTGTGTCTTAAAACACCATATATAATTTCATTTTGCTTCAAAGCAATTTTTTCTCCACATGTAGCGTTGTACCAGTTTGAAAATTTATTCCAAAACAATTTAGCTATAAAACATTCCACGAATAGATGGAGTGGGGTTTGATCAATGCCATGACAAAACGGACAATCTGGTTGCTGTTTCTTTTTCATTTTGTGCAGAATTTTATTTGTATACAGAATATTATGAACTATTTTATATTGAAAAACGGATAATTTTACTTCACTTGTAACACGAAAAGGAAGTGAGTATATTTTTTGTCTTTCTTGAAAGTTGAAGTTATATTCAATGAGTTTTTTCTCTGCAGTTGGAGGAGGGAAGTGCTGGTGATTAAGTAAAGTATTGTAAATTGTTTGCATGTGAGCTTTTCGATTGAAAGTGGAACGTATTCAGTTGACGGTACAAAACATTCTTGCTTTAACATAGTTTTCCATTCCTGTGGTATTGCAGATAGAAGGCTGTAATACTGTAGAAAATTACACTTGACGTTGTATTTCTGCATAAAAGTTGTGAAAGTCAACAAAGTGCTCCTTTCGTTGTCGAAAAGGCAGGAGAGTTTTTCAATACCGACTTTATTCCAACCAGGGAAAAAAACAGATGACTTGTTTACTAGAATAAACTGATTGTTCCATATTATTTGATTTAACACATCTCCTTTTGTTTTCGGGTTAGTGTTCTTAATTTTCTGCTAGTGGGAAATTATATCTCGATAGAATCTTGGTAAGTTTTCATTCAAGGGTAGATGTTGAATGTTATAGTTGCACTGGAAAAGAAGACTGCCACCAACATTGGAAAGTAAGGATAGTGGAATAAATTTCCATGGTCTTTCGTCGTTAGCGCATAAGCGCTTTACCCAAACTATCTTCAACGCGTTGTCAAATAACGTAAAATCTAACATGTTAAGACCTCCATCCTTCTTATTTTTGATGATAGTGGTTTTTTTGAGTTTTGGATTCTTATACTTCCATATGTAATCAAATATTATGTTATTAACCTCATCTGTAAACCCTTTTGGAGTGTCTAACACGCTGCAGATAAAAGTTAGTTTAGATATTGCCAACGTTTTGACTATATTTATTCTTCCATATATAGAAATGTCACGAGACGACCAAATGTTCAGTATCTTTTTAAGTTTAGGCAACTTTTCAACGAAGTTTCTTTTAGTGGCAAGTTCTTCATCATATGAAAAATATACACCCAAGGCGTATACAGTCTCATCACTTAATTTTAATTTTAGAATGGAATCCTTTCTCTGACGCAATGATCCCAGCCAAAGTATTTCTGATTTAGATTGATTTATTCGTAAACCAGAACAGTTCTCAAATTCAGTTCTCAAGACCTCTAATGCTGACTGGTGCTGGGTCTCCCACTTCACTGGTTATGAAGATGGTACTTGCCCACTGTTTCCCCTGGGACTATGTTAGAGGAAGCGACATTCCTCTTCTTCCGCAGGTCAAGGCTGAGAAGATCATAAATGGGTTTTGCTGTTTGTGAAAAGTTTTTGATATGGCCACGGTACACACCAAGTAGACCCATAAGTCTTCTCACTTCTCCAACTGTTCGTGGTCTTAAGTTCTTCATTGCAGTCACTGCACTTGTGGCTTTGGGATCTATTTGGTACCCATCCTGAGAGATAACTCTTCCAAGGAAAGACACTTCCTGTTTGAAGAATGCACACTTTCTAGGTTTTAACTTTATGGCATGACTCTTCAAGCGACGGAGAACCTTACGAAGGTGTTCAATGTGTTCAGAAAATGTCACTGAAAATACTATTACATCCAAGTAAGGAATACACATCTCATCGCGGAGCTCTCCAAGGCAGTTCTCCATAAATCTCTGAAAATTTGCTGGCGCATTCATGAGTCCGAAGGGTATCCGAACCCATTCGTACAACCCCCATGGTGCAATGAAGGCTGTCAGTGGTTGACTGTACTTTCCCATGAACCCCTGGTGGTAGGCTTTGCCTTGGTCCAGGACACTAAACCACGACTTGCCCCCCAAACTGTCCAAAGCTTCCTGGATACAAGGAATTGGGTGACGATCTGGAACTGTTTTCTTATTTAATTCTCGGTAATCTATGCATAGTCTCATTCCACCATCTTTCTTGCAGACACAGACAACACTACTTGAAAATGGGGATTTAGACTTCCTGATGAAACCTCGGTTAAGCAGGTCCTCGATGTAGCCTTTAACTCCTGGGTAAAGCGGACGGGGTATGGAGAGGTAATTTTTCTGAACTGGCTGGTCACTAGTCATCTTGATATCCATTTCTAACTCTGAGATGCAACCAACATCATCATCACTCATTGCAAATGCATCTGCTTCCTACAACAAGAACTGCTGTGCTTGTTCCTTTTGTTCTGCTGTCAGTCCACTCAAATCAACGTCTGGTAACCAAGACAAGTTACTCTCACTTTCCTCAGTTAGGTTATGTTCTTCGCAGGGCAGGTCCTTGTCTGGAGTCAGCGTCTCTGGATCCTTGAATCTCACCTCAACCGGAGTCACCCAGCGAACTAACTGAAGGCGGCCCAGAACCACTCTTGCAGGTAGAGCAATGTCGTGATTGGTGTTGTTGGTCACATTGATGGATAATATGGTAGCATCACCTTCCTTCACAGTTGTAAGGGATTCATGTACTTCTAATCCTGAAGGCCAGGCAGCCAATTCATCTGGTTCAAAAATTACTGGTGTCTTGCGGTGAACTGGTCCAGTGTTGGCACGACAGGGTAAACGAACAGTCTGTCCAGCAGGGACAAAGTGTGACTTCTTAGTCGATTTAACCAGGCAAAGATCATCAGAATTAGTAGCACGTATGATGCCTATCAAGGCTTGTATGTCACTATCTCTACTTTGGTGGAAGCCTTTCATCATCCTTCCTAGCAATTTGTCCCCATCCACCTCACCTTCAGTGTTCTTAACCATCAGCTCTATGACATTAAAACCAATTATGGGCTGTTCAACGTCCTCCTTCGTTACTAAGAATGGAACTCTTATTTCTGCCTCGTTTTCATTTGTCAACCTTACACCAATCTCTACCCATCCACAATAAGGAATATCAGTTCCGTTTGCTGCTTGCAAACTAATAGAACCATTAGAACCAAGTAACTGTTCAATATCTCGTATTTGGACGGATGATAGCTGGCTCTCCAGAAAACTCTCAGATTCAATAGAGACCTGGGGTCCGGTGTCCCACAAAACTTCTACAGGCTTGTCATTCAGATAGCACTGCACCGAGCATTTCTTCCCCACCAGCTTGGCTATACGCTCTTGTTGCCTCGGCGTAATATGGCTAGCATACACATTCTCATCTTGGGTATCTCCTAACCCCTTTTCTTTATGAGCTCCTCTCTCAGAGAGTTCCTTAATTGCCTGGCACAACACCCTATGTTTTGGTTGATGAGCCTTCTGGCAACCCACGGAGCAGTACCACACAGACTGGCACGCTGAACACTGTAATAAATGTGTATGGTAATCAAATTTAAGGCAACCACTACACTGGTGGGACTTCTCCCTGTCCCACGGGGGTAGCCTGGATGCGTTTCCCGGAGGACTTCTATACTTGGTCTGACAATAGCGGGCAATGTGATGTAGGCCACCACAGAGATAGCAGTGTGGGCAACGGTCGCCTTCCCTCTTCCTCCTACACTCTTGACAACCAGGTGACCTTGCTCCCATTGTCACTCCGTTTCCGGGACGAGCAGGCCTTATGGAGTCTGCTTTCTGGCTAGTTGCTGTTTCACGAAATGTCTGAACCTCCAACCGCACTGAAGCCAGATCTGCTTGCACGGCTTTCAGGGTTGCTAGAATGTGCTGATCCTTTTGCTGCTCTTTCTGCTGCTCTTTCTTTGTACTTGTATCAGCTGAACTCTCTACCGTGTACACCTTAGCAGATTTCCCCTTGCTTGTAAGACTAAACGTATTACTTCTTTCTGTCTCTGCAGATATAGCTAGGCTCATGACTTCTGTGAAATCTTCATGTGCAACTTGAGGGTCCTGGGTGAGCGGTCTTACTTTTGCACGAATAGTCTCATCAGCCAAACCTGTTTCCAAAGCATGAAGGAATAGACTCTGCACTGAAGAGGCATCATACTTGATCCCACTACCAGATTCTTTTGAGGCACTAATTACCTTTTGCCTTATGGTGAGTGCTCTCATCAAAAACGACTGAGGATCTTCATTGGGTTGCTGGGTAATGTTTGTTAACAACTGGTAAAGTTCTGTTGCATTCTTTTCATGGAAATGGAAGCGAAGAATTTTACGCAGCCTTGGCAGGGTGAGCTCAGTCATGTTCTCTAAATAACTTCTCAGTTGTAAACCTGGCTGTACAGCATGTACCACAGCACTAACAACTTCTTTATCTGCATATCCCTTCGCAAGCTCGGATTCTATTTGGGAGATCAATGCCTGATAACCCAGCTTGTCTTTCTGTCCAAGTTCACCCACCACTCCTAGAATTTTAAAATCCCTACGGAATATGCTTTGCTCAACCCCCTTCACAGGAATGTTAATTGTGCCCTCGCCCTTTACTGGATCAGCAGGTTTCTCTTTCTTTATCTCGGCCAGTTTCTCTTCGACTAATTTCTGTTTGGATTCTAAGTCACCCAGTTCCTTTTGGAGCTGTTTTAGGTCAGCTTTGGTTTCTAATTCTTGTTGGCCATACTCATGTTCCATTCCCTCGAGTGGTGGAGGGCCCAAGTGGGTAATTAATCCGTCAACATACTCCATTTGGTCATCGCCAGTTAATTTCTCAAAAGAATCCTCAATTTTGTGTCTGATGACCCGAATAACACCCAGGTTTCCCTTGCCCTCTATTGCCGACTTTTCAATTTCCACATGAGGAGCAAATTCACATAACGCATTCAAGTCCAGCGACAAAATTTATCCCTATCCCGGTTTTATACTATGCCTAGAAACGATCCATTTTCCAAGTTGAGTGGCTCATAGCCACTTTGATTATTTAGTCTAAATGATTCAATCTCACTGAAAAGCATTTGAATGAGCTCTCTTAGAAATCAAAGGCTGTATCAAGGAAACCTACAGTACCGCTCAGAACAGAAGTGAACATCGATTGTACATTTCTAACGCGAAGGGTTAAATGCGCATGAGTTCTGCTGCATTAGACTGCATTTGGACTCCGTGTTATAACACGTTGAAGTGAATGCAATAGTATGTATAAGTGTGCCTATTGTTCACTTTGTTGCTGTGTAAAAGGAAGTTAAGAACCTTTTCTAAACATGACATTTGCCAAATGAGAGAGAAATGGTAGATATTTAATGTGTAAAAGCAAAAAATGTACTCACGTTTAGTGGACAACGGGAAACTCGCTGCTCTCACGTCCGCAAGGAGAGAGAACGGCTCCCGCCAAAATGGAAGACGTCTACCGGAAATAAATTTGACTTCCGGTTGCCGTTGCCATCGCAAAAATCTGCATTGCTAAAGGTCCCTATTATGTAATGAGCTGTGGCCCTCAAATAACCATTTAAAACTGACCTGTTTGGAAACAATTCACAATTCTGTTGTCGTGCCATTAGAGATAGAAAAGGGTAAAGAGGCTACATAAAGCATATCTTGATCACGAGGGAGTAAATTTTAAGGCTGCATTTTCTGTATCGAAGTTGTTGTCTCTTTTGTTAATGATGATTTTAAGATCATGTACATTTTGAGGATAAGCTTGTTGTGCACATTGAATGCTAAGCCCAGCTCAGTGAAATGTTTTAGTGATAACTCTGATAGATGAAAAGTTAAAGAACAAACATATCTGTGAAGGTCACTTACAGGTATTAGGAACTGCTAACAACAAGTTATTTTATTAATAGTTCTTTATTTAAGTAAAAGTTGTATTTATGTTTACAATGTTTCAGTCATAGAGAGCATTATCTAGACCAATAGCAATTTTTGAAGAAAGCAACACAAAGAAAGCAACTTGGTTCAATACTTTGTGTCATGATTGTGTTCTGTTCTGTTTCCAATAACTACCAAATTATCTAATAAAAGTGGGCCTTTTCACCAAACTCAACAAATGGAATCCTCTGACAGGAAAACTAATATCAATGAAAACACTGATTCAACAGCAGTGTCTACCCTGATATACACTCATTGAATGAAATTATAATCTCCTTGCTGAAAGGAATGGCTAGGTATTGATGCAAAGTTCTGAGAGCCAGGAAATATCCTAAGCTTGCCTTTTCCAAATTAGGTATCTTTATTTCAAAACATATTTGGTTTTTATGAAATTTGGTCATGGCTGCAAACTTTTAAGCTGGGAGGCCGCAAATGAGCCGAATAGCTCACCCTGAACCTTTTGTTGTTCTATAGGTTTCTTAAAGCATTTTAGAAAACAGTCCTAAGAAAGTACATGCACTGATTCATTTAAAATTGTGAGTCCAAAGCAACAGGCCATACAAAGTGGGGGAAAAACATGACAGAAAGAGTGCTAAGCAGTCCGGTAGAATGCCAGTTTTGAAAGAAGCAATGATGTCATGATTCTGTTGTTTTGTGCAAAAATGGCAAAAAATATAAATGCAAGAAAATACAGACTCTCAAAAAAGCTTCATTCTAGGTTCCATCGTTCAGTATCTGGGAATTTCAAAGCCTTATTAACGAATGTTCCTTGAGAGAGAGTTGGGAACTTTTGGCAAAGCGAATTGAGAAAATCTGTGTCATTTTGGAAGGGTCTTTGAAGACGGTCCTGCCATTTTGACCGCCATTGAATGTAAGCACATGTTATATGTTTTTTTCTATAGGTTGTTGAATTTTTTCAATATCGAGACTAATTTTTCTCAAAACTACAATAAATTATGTTAGTGTTGTGTCTCCAAAGTTTCATTGGTGGCAACAAGATAGTAAAAATGGCAACCACATATTGAAAATTGCTGTCATAAGAAATGGTTTCTGACAGGAAAACGACTGGAAGTTTGCACACAATTTATCACGGGTTCAGTACTTTGAGTCTTTCTTCACACTATATTTTGTTAGTCTTGTTCAGTACATTATTCTGTGATTGCTGAATCATTTAAAGGGGGATTGTCGTGCTATTTATAACTTTATAAAAAGCTAGCTGTCTTCACATCAATTGAATTCCAAAACTAATGATCTAGTTTTGTTTTTAAAGACTATTTGAAGGTACTGAAACTGTTTCCTGTTGCCTGTTGCTTTGAATGGCACGGATGGAAATGGATTGAAACTTGAAAGAATTGGCCAATTTTTTCAAGTTTTGGTTCTACGTGTTCTAAAAATCCTCAAGAAATTTATTATGGTTTAAGCCCTCTGTGATAAAATTCATTTCATATCTTCGTTGTAGCTTTACAGAAGCATTTTGTTTACGATTAAAGCCTGAAAGTAATGATTTTAGCTCAGAATTGACCAAAAACAGCAAAATCCTTGTGACACTGCTCCTTTAACCAGATCTGTGACATAATTTTTATCGGCGTGAGAAGGCTGAAATTTGACTGACGTGCAGGTGTTCTAAGGGGAATATGAATCATGCACATGCACATGCACTGATTCATTGATTTCTACATGGTGAATATGTTCCCCATGGGTCAATGATTTCCTTGTTTTTTATTTACCAAGTTTACTGATAACAGATACTGTTATCTTAATTCTGTTGTCTTTTTTTGGTTCAAGAGGCTTTTAAAAAGTCAAAGAAATAATAAAATTGAATAAACAGTTTAATTTTTTTCTCAATCTCATTTGCCCCCAGGGGGGTACTCCCTATAATGGCCTATATGGGGAGGCTCCGCCCGAAAGGGGTACCTTTTTCAAGCTTCAGGTATATAAAACGGTAGGGATTCCACAACTTGAGGTACATAAAAGGGTCGGGAAATCTGTCATTTAGGTATTTAAAAGGGCTTTTAATTATAATATTTCAAATAGACGCCCTACATGAAAATGAGAACAAGACTTCTTAAAGTACGTCAAAAGGGGTACCTTTGTTCAATAAAAAACATATAACAGGGGTATCTTTTCTACCAAATGGCATATAAAAGGATAAGGGGTTGGACCTCGGGGCAGAGCCTCCCCGTATTAAACTTTTTTAAGTATGCCCTCCCCGGCATTTGTCTTCTTTGAATATTTGATGGAGTTTGAGTATTACAACTTCTGAGACTACCACGGCTACTAGTTCTAGCAATGTCACATTGTCACATTTAAGCACTGCCCCAAATTAAAAGGCACACATACAGGGCCTTCAGAAATGTTGGAGTTTATAAGCAGTGCATGCATTCACAACAATGTGAGGCATCTGCACAAACTGAAGTGATTATGTGACCACTTGTCAATTTGAGAGTCACTAAAATTTGAATTTTTCTTCAAATTGAATCGTCTCTCGAGCAAAAACAACTCAATTACACAAACCAATTTTTACACAGGTTCAACAACTGTCATCTCTAGTTGTACATACTCCAGACTGAAGCAATTCTATCATGTCGCACATAGTTAAATTTCATTTTGTTACAAGGTAACTTTCCTGATGAGAAAATCATATGTTCCATATGAAAATCCGTTACAACTTCGAACCAAAAGCAAATCTAAGGATAATGACAAATATTGGCAAGTAGACATTATACATCAACTTTGAGTTGTAACTGATACTGTAGCTTGTTTAGTTTTGTTACAGTAGGTCACAAAAGTGGTCTTAAATTATGACCTCAAAAGTAGCATATTGTAGTCACTATAGATATTTTCACAAACAAACTGTACCTTGATAAGTAGTACTTAATAGGTAACTTAATTTAGGAAAATGAGCCAAACTGATTTTTTTTAAGATTTGCCAGAAAATGTCCAAAATGTTTGATTTCTGGTGGAATTTGCTTACAGGCATGGCTAGCCTGAGTAGTCTGCTTGTGATGTATCAATTGTGTTTTCATCAGCCAGCAAGTTAATTTTCCTCAAACTAAAATTTTCACAGACTTTTGTTTTTGTTGTCATCTTAAAGCTTAAATTGAAAAGGGGTTTGCAAAAAGATACACAGACAGTTTGGACACTGGAACGTTTCTCCAAAAGAAATTTCTCTCTCATGTCTTCACAAATTGCTAATTAGTGGCTGGTTTAGAGTGAGTAATTCCTTTCTTATTTTGTTTGACTTCTCAAACAAATTTTATTCAGTGCAGCTTCACACATTTTAAATTCACTGTCGTTGACTGCGGTACCACGCATTAAAAAGCAACACCAATTATCACATATTCCTCTCAATGTTTTCATTTGTTGTGTCACACAGCACAGACCGTTCAAAAACAACAAGTCATGCATGTTTTAGAAAGGTGAAATTTCAAGGCAAAATTTTAGACCTTGTGTTTCTTATAAGCAGGCTGAGAAGCAGGCTCAGAAGCAGGCTCTATTGCTAGCTGAGAAAAAATTAAAATTTAAACCCTAACTAAAAAATTGCCAACTGTAATCTGTGACCAACAACATTGTGACCAGCAACATTGTGACCTTGGGCACAGTTTTTCAGCCTAAACAGATAGACGTACGCATGACAAAGCTGCAAGGTTTTTGTTTGCCGGACTTTTTCTGCTAGTCATATGTTTTCGTAAGTGAAAGAAAATTCAGTGAGATTTAAAAAGAAAACTCTGAAGGAGTATCCAGTTAAACAGCATGTGGACACTTCAAGAAAAACAACTCGAAAACCAGCAGACCACGGGCATCATTGTTGTGAACAAAATGAAAGGAATACTTGCCTGTTAAGAGAATAACTAGGCCTTTTATTCCATTGCTGATGTTTCCCTTCGCTTCACAATGTACGTTTAGGAAAAGAATAGTTTCATTTCAGAGGTAAAAGTTGACTCTTTTGTTGCGTCGACATTTTACTGAAACGATTTGCCGAGGTTTCCGAAAAGGTAAAAGCTGGATCGGAGTCACGCGGGCAGTCATGCGCTTCCATAGCCAATGAAATTCAAGGATTGTCAGGAAACATTCCAAAAAGCTGGAAGACTGATTCTCATAATTTGTTGTTTCTATGTAGTGATGTTGCAATGAATTTAGCCTTGTGCAGCCTGTGTAGCAAGCATTTCTTTGAGGGGAAGGGATAGCCCCAAATGAACGTTGTTACCTGTGCTGAGTAACAGTTGACCATAGTACAACACAATCAAAAGAAATGCTAGCAGGTGACTCATAACACTCTATTGAGTGAAACTATTAGACACTTTATTAAAAAGAAAAATTCATGTAACTTCACGAAACTAAGCTTTTGTTCAGAGCATGTTTCCCTTGAAAACCACATTTCTAACCCCTCTCCTTCTCCCCGACCCACATCGCCAGCACGACACACCCCTACCCATGTGAGTTATGCCCATCTACTAAAAGATCTTTGAGGCGTTATGAAGAATTACAGTAACACTACTTGCAACTACATTTTTCAACTAAAGTCACGATAAGTTCAATGTGAGGCTTTTTACACCTTTGTCCAATGTCAGACGTGTCTAACTGAAATGAACCACAGATATCTTGCAAGACAGAAATGGAAAACTTGTCCAACTGTGATTGTGATACACAGTCAGAGATGTTATATGTATTATACATCATTGGATGCTGGATCATTTTGTACTTGTTTGCTGAGATCTTGCAAATTCTTTTCTTCTGTAGCTTCTCTCAGATCCTCTTGAATTTCATCTTCAGGTTCATCGTTGGTGGGCAGGACCCTCTTTGCTGATAAACGGGAAAAGAAATTTGCAATTTGTTGCGGTGTCCAAACCTCTCTGGCATCAAAAAGAAGGCTACCATCCGAATTCTTTGACATCCTCATTGATCTTGCTACCGAAGCTGGTTCTGTTTTGTGGCCAGTGGACTCACCGATTTGATAAACATCCAGTAGGTACTTTTTCTGCTTCTCTGACAGTCACTTTTGTTGTTTCGTCAACTTTAGGGCTCGCCCTTTTTGAAGAACAGATTGATGTAATTGTTGTAAGTGGATATCAGCAGTTGGTATTTCTGCAACTTCTGCGGTAGCGCCTTGCTTCAGGTTGGCAGCGTAACCCAGCATTGCCTTGTTGTAGAGAGTTTTGCGTTCAAGAGCATACTTATGGCTCCCATAATCAAGATGTTTCTGAAGGGAGGAGAACCGTTGAAATGAGCAAGTACAACCCTCTTCTGTCCACTGTGCGTTGACTTTGACTTTCAACTGCAGGTAGAGATCAGGTAGGGGCTCTGAAGATCACCTTGCCTTGTCCATGAGATATGGGGCGTATGCTTTGCTACAGTGTTTAGTGTTGGGCAAACATCAGTGTTTGATATGTTGAACTCACTCTAGGGTATGGGAGGCGCGGTGGTCTCATGGTTAGTGCGCTCAACTCCGAAGCAAGCGGTCCGGGTTCAAGCCCTGGCCGGGGACACTGTTGTGCTCTTGGGCAGGACACTTTACTCTTGTGGTGCCTCTCTCCACCCAGGTGTGTAAATGGGTACCGGTGAATTTAATGCTGGGGGTAACCCTGCGATGGACTAGCATCCCATCCAGGGGAGAGTAGAAATACTCATAGTCACTTCATGCTACAGAAACCAGGATAAGCTCCGGCCTGATGGGCCACATTTGGCCCGAATGCAGACTTTACCTTTACTCTAGGGTAATAACCTTCCCTTTCCGACTTTATGTACTCTTCAAACTCTAATTCCGTCCTTCGTGTACTCCATGTTGTTCAAGAAACTTACTCCATCCCATTTAATGGCAGGAGCTTGTGGATCAGAGGTCCACTCAAGACAGCTGTAATTTATTCCTGGTGATTACTTGTTGGATCATCAATCAAGTTGACGCTGAGCCGCAACAGCCTCTTGTCTTAGACAGATGGTGCTGATTTCTGGTGCAATCGATGCTAGCTGCTTGAAGACATCATCTAATATAGCCACTACTGTGCTGCTGTCCTGGTTACACTTTCTCAAAGATGTGCACAAAGGTTACCATCTCATTCTTGCCATCCTTGTTTTTTCTAGTGGCCACTGTAAGGTGTCAGGAAATTCCACATTTGCCAAACCAATCTGTTTGGCTTTCACAAATTTCCTGGGTAAGAACTTCATTGTCCAGTCAAGTACTAGGAGTGTTGACTCTTGATTCAAACTTCAGAGGACGTCAAGCCTTGCTTGATCCTGGTTAGATGAGTGAAAAATATGCACTCTCCACTCATTGATCTCTTTTACAGAGTTTTCTTCAGCGTATTTCATTTCATCTTTATCACATGGAGAGATGTTTTCCAAGGCTGTGCTTATTTCACTGAGTACAGAAGGAAGAAGACTGCATCAGTCACATCTTGCATCATGCTGGTGCTTACATTCGGAAGTGAAGTTACAATCATCAGGGTGGCTTGATACATATTCTTTACAGTGCCCAGCAACTGTTGATGATTGAGAGACGTGAACCTGTGAAGAATGAATTACGTTTTGTTAGTAACAGAATGTCCGGTGTGATTTATTCATTTATATGAAAATAGTACCTTGTAGTCGGTTTTTAAATATCGCCTCACGTTTTTGAGCTTTTCATTTTGATCTTTTGCCTACGTAAGACCCTTTCCGTGAATGTCACCAAGTTTTTCTACAACGTCTTGCAAGTCATCAAAGGCCTTGGCACCTTCAGCTGCTACGTAGTCTATCCTTGTAACGACTTGCGTACTGTGGCTGAACAGACATTTAGAATACAGCATAACGTGGAATGACTCATCGGTGTAAAGCCTGGTTCTGGAATTATCGATCTAATGACATTACGCACTTTGATTACTGCACTTGAAGACAGCTTTAACGACTTCTCACCAAATGGTAAGTCCTGCACAAGGTATGTGCTGGTGATGAAAGAAAGGAAATGATTGAGTTTTTCTAGCTCAACATACATTCTGGTCGAAGTGGAGATAGCGATTACAGCACCACTTTTGTGAAGTAGACGGTGATGTCTTGCGATGTTGTAGCGATATCTTGATGGATCTGGGATCTAAGTTTTAATTTCTTTAAAACTCATTTTGTCTGCTACAACGGACAAGATCTGCCTCCTGGTACTCCAATGATTGGCATTAGTACACCACTCTTTAATGGCTTCCATCAAAGTGGAATCAAGATTCATAGTGCTACTGGTGTACGACTGACTAAGGGAGCAAAATAGGTGGTCGTGATCCTGTGGTGCAATTTCTTCTAGAGTAGCATGTATGACTTGCTTTGGCTTGCTTTTATAGTGATGTTTTGTCTGCTCCGAAGTAGTATAGTAGTTGGGGGTCTCAGCCCATTTTTCAAACTTTGGAACCAAACCATAATCCAAATGTTGAAACAAATATAAATCAAAAATATAAACCAAAAATATAAATCAAAAAATCGGATTCAAATTTTAGAAATATAAAATCTGAACCAAAACCATAAACCAAAATCTGAACCAAACCATAAACCAAAATCTGACCCAAACCATAAACCAAAATCTAAAACAAAAAATATAATCCAAACCTT
>JAEMPF020010954.1:0-12500 GCA_022496165.2 Catalaphyllia jardinei
GTCTTGGCGTATTTTAACTGCTAGCAGTTCCGTAGCAAGGATGAATAGAAGAGGACTTAACGGACAACCCTGGCGTACTCCCCTCGATATATTAAAATAAGTTGTCAAAAACCCACCATTCATAACTGCACTTTGTACATCTTTATAAAAAATTGTGATCCATCTTTTCACATTTGGACCAAAATTGAAAGCGTTCAAAGCTTTATTCATGAAATCCCATTCAAGGCTATCGAAAGCCTTTTCGAAGTCTATAAAAAGAAGCAATCCCGAAGTCTTTTTTGCATCTAGATATTCCATTATATCACTCAAAAGTCTTATATTTTGGCCTATGTATCTTCCCTTGACAAATCCGGTTTGATCTGAATTAATTAATTTCGGCAGATATTTTTCTATTCTTTTTGCCAAAGCTTTAGTCAAAATTTTATAATCGATATTAAGTAAAGATATTGGACGCCAGTTTGAGAGTTCCTTAAGATCTCCGTCGGCTTTTGGTATTAAAGTTATGATTCCTCTCCTTTGAGAAATTGATAAGGATCCATTTTGAAAAGCTGCTTCGTAGGAATTTAGCAGATCTCTCCAAATGAGGTCATAAAAAGACTCGTAAAATTCTTTGGTGAATCCATCTTCACCTGGAGTTTTATTGTCCGAGAAAGAGCTCACCACCTCTTTTAATTCCTCGTATGTAAAATCATATTCTAGTGAATCTCGTTCCTCAGTATTCAATTGAGGAATCTCAATACCCTCAACAAAAGATTCAAAACTGTCATTTTCACGTAGTGGGTCGCTATTAAGATCTTTTTTGGATGTATACATATTGCTATAAAAATTTTCAAGTTCTTTCTCAATCTGTTTTGGATCTGTTATCGTTTCTCCATTCTTCAATTTAACCTCACGTATAAGCTTTTTTTCATAGTTAATTTTCTCCAAGTTGAAAAAGTATTTTGTTGGTTTTTCTCCCTGTTCAAACCATTTCACTTTTGATCTAAAAATGGCCTCCTTCCCTTTGTTTTCATATATATTTTTCAGTTCTTCTTTTGCAACTTCGTACTCCTCAAGAACATTATGATCTAAAGTTTCAAAATTCGTATTGCAAATTTTATAGTCAAGATCTTGTAATTCTTTTTGAAGCGTTAATTCTCGTTTTCTAAGTTTGTATCTTTTTTCTTTAGAATATTTCATTGTTTCCACGCGTATTTCCATTTTTATTAATTCCCACAATAACTGTTTGTCTTTGACGTCGGTATATTTCTCATGTATTTGAGGATAATAGAAATAAATACGTTCTTTAAAATCGTCGTCCTCTAAGAGAGAATTATTAAATTTCCATGTGCCCGGGCCTCTCTTAAGCTCACTTCTTACATTGATCTTTAAGAAGGTAGCTTTATGATCTGGTGCAACTGACATACGGATCTCGGCATTTTGGACCTCTATGGAGATCGGACGGGAGACTAGAATAAAATCTATTCTCGATTTTAAATTAATAGTTTTAGATTCGTAGGTGAAGGATCTTGTTTTCGGATGCAGTTTTCGATAGATATCAATAAGATTTAGTTCATTCATAAGATTATCAACAGCATCTCTATAATTTGTGGATTTCCAGACTGCACCTCCACTTTTATCTGCTTTAGTAAGTGTGCAATTCCAGTCGCCCGCGATAACTAACCTGGAGGTGTCTGTCTTTTTAACAAGAAATTCACTTAAGATTTTAATAAAATCAGTTTGGTCTCGATAGTCAGTGGGTGCGTAAATATTTACAATAAAAAATATTTCCTCACAAATTTTAAGTTTTGAAATCAAAATTCTGCCATGATGATCTGCTTGAATGACGTCGAAATTAGAAGTAGAGTTCGGATTTAACAGAATACATACTCCCTTGGAGTGTACCGTTCCATGAGAGAAGAAGATTTTTCCGCCCCATTCCGCAGACCATATTTTCTCATCATCCGGTTGTGAATAGGTCTCTTGTAAACAAAAAATAGTGGCTTTTTGCTGTTTTAAAGAGCAGAAAATTGCTCTCCTTTTGTTTTGATTTCTTATACCTCGCACATTAAGCGAGATAATTTTTAAATTACATGCCATTACTTTGTGAAAAAATTGTTTTCACAAAAGGTATTGTTAAGATAATGCAAGGCTCAATAGCTAAAGACAATGTGTGATAGGAGACAAAATGGAATGCAAAACTATTAAAAGTGAAAGACAAAGACATGGCAAACATAGCAAATTACCTAACAAAAAAACCTATTCACTTCTGGGAATTAACAAACTACCAGCTATAAACCTCTAATCCTAAGTGCTAACGAGAGAGGGCAACCAAACTGACCCATTTAAACTGAAAGGCATGCAAAATTAGATTTTGGTTTGTCGCTACAATTAATTAAGGAATTGCAACTAGGATAAATTTTAGAATCATAGAATTATAAGGTTTTTAAGTCTTCGTAAGATTCAATCCTTAAAGGTTTAGCATTGAGTTCTGGTTTGAAAAAAATTTTCCCGTCTATAGTCCAAGCCTTGCCATTGTTGTATTTTTTCCTCACTTTTCTCACCTCATTAAACAGTTCGGCTCTCCATCCTGTCAAATTTTCGTTGATGTAAATCTTGCCCGGTCCTACATCTTGCGAGGAGATATTTCTAAGATGTAGTCTAGCTTTGTATAACAGACTCTTCGCTCTGTAACTTGTAAAGCGAACGATGATGGGTCTGGGTTGGTTCTTGGATTTTACGTTCATCCTATGAACTATGTCGATGTCGCCACGCGTCAAATTGACATCCAAAAGCCTTCCCAGTTCTATAACTGTAATGTATGTTAATGCGATGCCTATTCTAGGCATGACGGGTAGCTAATTAAATCAGTCGTTGCACTCAACATGGCGTGGTTTGGACATACATTGCATGGTACCAGGAGTAAATCGAGTTGAATCGCCTGTGAAAGAAGCCATCCATCGTGAAAACAGTTTTCTGTATCGAGTTTACGAAGGAATGGAGGAATATACATCGGCAAATACACCAAAAATGGACTGGAACAGCAGGGATTTACCGACTGCGTGGAAGTCGTTTAGACGCCATCTTGAATTTATGTTTGGCGGACCGTTAAAGTCGAAATCGGAGGAACAGAAATGTAATTATCTCATGATTTGGGTTGGAGAAAAAGGAAGGGACATATATCATACCTGGACGTTTGAAGAAGGAGAGGAGAAAAAGCTTAACAGCTACTACGAGAGGTTCGAAGCTCATGTGAAGCCGAAATCGAACAAGGTATTTGCTAGATACAAGTTTCACAAGAAAGTTCAGAGTGATAATGAGCCATTCGAACAGTTTCTTATTGACCTCAAGCTGCTAGTGAAAGATTGTGGTTATGCAGATCCAGACGAAATGGTCAGGGATAGAATTGTAATTGGTTGCAACTCCAAGAAAGTGCGAGAAAAGTTGATACAAGAAGGATCTGAATTGTCGTTGGAGAAAGCGGTTGAAATCGCACTCACACTGGAAATGTCTCAAACGCAACTCAAAACCATGGAGGAAGAAGATAGCAAGATTCACGCCGTTAAAGTGAATCAAGCTCGAAGGCAGAGTGAGAAATTAGACAAGAGGAAACATGGCAGGCCTGGAGTTGAACAGGAGTGTGGAATGTGTGGCTACATACACAGCAGTAAAGCAGAATGTCCTGCTAAGGGAAAGAAATGTCTGATTTGTGCCAAGTTAAATCATTTTGCCAAAGTCTGCAAGTCAAGAGAGAAGAGAAGAACTGTCCAATATGTGGCTAAATGTGAAAGTGGCGATGATGCTCGGACAAAGGAAACCAACAGCGAAAGTGAAGATGAGATGTTTTATGTGGGTTGTATAGACGCAGTAAATGCAGTTAGCCTCAGTGAATGGCGCGAAGAGCTGACCATCAACAACAAGAAAGTTATTGTTCAGTTAGACACGGGAGCGAAATGCAATGTTATGTCTTTAACGACATTAAAGACTCTAGGAGGGGAGACAACAATTCAACCTACAGCAGCCAAGTTAAGGTCATACTCTGGTCACCAGATACCTATTCATGGTTGCACAACACTCTTGTGCGAACACAAGGACGAAACGTACCCCATGAAGTTTTACATTGCAGAAGGTGATGTGCTGTCCGTCTTAAGTGCACAAGCATGTAAGGATCTCAATTTAGTCCAGCGGTTGAACTCTGTCATAGACTCGTCGGTTATTACTGATGCACGTCCTGATATTCTACTAGAATATCCAGATCTCTTCCAGGGGCTGGGATGTTTACCAGGTAAACATACCATCAGAATTGATCCAACAGTCGTCCCAGTAGTACATCCACCAAGAATGGTACCTGTTGCACTGAAGGGCAGAATCAAAGATGAGCTTGAAAGAATGGTGAAGGCAGGAGTGGTAGAGAGGCAAATTGAACCAACAGCATGGGTTAGCAGTATGGTTACTGTAGTCAAGCCTAATAAGATTCGCATCTGTTTAGATCCTAGAGATTTAAACCTAGCTGTTAAACGAGAACATTTCCCTATGAAGACGATTGAAGAGATAGTTGCAGACATGCCAGATGCCAAGGTATTCTCTGTGCTGGATGCAACATCAGGATTCTGGCAAATAGAGTTAGATGAGGAAAGCTCGAAGTTGTGCACGTTCAACACTCCCTTTGGGAGGTATCGATTTAAAAGGCTCCCTTTCGGAATCAAATCAGCCCCTGAGGTGTTTCAGAGATACATGACCGAGATGTTGGAGGGCATACCTGGAGCAGAGCCCATTGCAGGAGCCATTGTGGACGACATACTGATCTGGGGCAGCAGTATTGACCAGCACGATGCAAGATTAAGACAAGTCCTAAACAGAGCGAGAGAGTTTGGTCTCAAGTTAAATAGCAAGAAGTGCCAAGTGAGGAAAGATCAAGTCCCCTATGTAGGACATCTCCTGACCAGTGATGGTTTGAAACCGGACCCAGAGAAGGTCAGAGCAGTCGAAGCGATGCCACCACCAAAGAATGTTAAAGAACTCAGAACATTCCTAGGTTTTATCCAATACCTTGGAAAATTTCTGCCAAATCTAGCTGCTGAAAGTGCACCTCTCAGACAACTGTTGGAGAAAGAGGTAGTCTGGCATTGGAACAAAGAACAGCAACAAAGTTTTAAAACACTCAAGCATATGCTAACCAAATCTCCAGTACTGGGTTACTACAACCCAAACAAGCCTGTCACTCTCACCGTTGACGCTAGTGCTAACGGACTTGGTGCAGTATTACTACAAGAGAACAAGCCGATTGCATATGCTTCGAGAGCCTTGACCGTTGCGCAGCAGAAGTATGCACAGATCGAGAAGGAGTTACTTGCGATAGTTTACGCCTGTCAGAAGTTTCATCAGTACGTTTATGGTCGAACAGTGCACGTGGAGTCTGACCATAAACCGCTCGAGAGAATCCTAGCACAGAACCTCCATCAGGCACCTCCGCGACTGCAGAAGATGATGATGAGTCTACAACGGTATGACCTCAAGGTTACATACAAGCCTGGGAATGAAATGCAACTTGCAGATACCCTTAGTCGCCATTACTTGCCAGAAACTAAAGAACCGCTCGTGGAGGATTTAGAAGTCAGTGAAGTGTGTCTCACAGCTTATCTTCCCATCTCACAGGAAAAGTATCTAGAGCTTCAACAAGCTACAGCAGCAGACCCAGTATTGCAGTCCCTGACTGACACCGTACTAGAGGGATGGCCAGATAGCAAAGCAAAGCTCTCCCCAGACCTCCGACAGTACTGGGCGTACAAAGACGAAATTTCAGTAATTGATGCACTGCTGTTTAAAGGGCCGAAAGTGATAGTGCCTCACACCCTGCAGTCAGAAATGTTAGACAAGATACACGAGGGGCATTTGGGGGTTGTCAAATGCAAACAGCGAGCAAGAGATGTGCTGTTCTGGCCAGGGATGTCGACGCAAATTGAAGACAAAGTAGCCAAGTGCTATACATGCAGTCAGCACCAGAGACAGCAAGCCAAAGAACCAATGATACCTCATGATTCCCCAAACAGGCCATGGGCAAAAATAGGCACAGATCTGTTTGAAATGAACAGTCATCACTACTTGTGTACTGTTGACTATTATTCTAAGTGGATTGAAGTAGACCAACTCGAAAACCAAAGCAGTAAGGCCACAGTTAATGCACTGAAAAAGCACTTCTCAAGATATGGTATACCCGATGAAGTCGTTAGCGACAATGGGCCTCAGTTCGGAGCAGCCGAGTTTGCGGAGTTTGCAAAGGACTATGAGTTCGCGCACACAACAACCAGCCCTCACTACCCGCAATCAAATGGACAAATTGAAAGAGCAGTTCAAACAACCAAAAACTTGATGTCAAAGTCCGTCGACATAAATAAGGCTCTGCTTAGCTATCGAACCACGCCACTTGACGCAGTTAACCAGTCCCCAGGACAACTGATGATGGGTCGACGTCTGAAAACAACACTACCCACCACTGCAGAATTGTTGAGACCGCAAGGACAGGAAGAAATTGTCGGGAAGCTCAAAAAAATTAAAGAAACGCAAAAACATTACTTTGATCGACACTGTGGACGGGAGTTGGAATCACTTCAAACTGGAGATGTTGTCAAGATGAAACACAGAGGCGAATGGATACCGGCTGTAGTGTCGTACAAACATCACACTCCTAGATCTTACGTAGTTGAGACAGCAAGTGGAAGGAAATATCGCAGAAACAGACGACACCTCAATCGCAGCAGAGCACCAGGAGAACAGAAATTTGAGGCCAGACCTGAGCAGACTGAAATAACCTTACCTCCAACTAATGTGCCAAGGGAAACCACAGTGCAGAAAGAAACAGCCGAGCCAGTCAACGTGCAAAGGGAAACCGCTAAGCCAGTAGCGTCAGCAGGAGAACCTGTTATAGTGACCAGGTCGGGTCGATTGGTTAAGACCCCATCATATCTAAAGGACTGTTACACTTGAAGTTTAATGGAACAATGTCAAATGAAACAATGGATGGAACAATTGAATGGAACAATGAATGCTGAATGCGAACTTGTGGACTTGAACTTACGAACTTTTGAACTGATTGTTGTTAAATGTTTATTTTCATTTGTTATTTACTATTATTTACTATTCTTTCAGTCTTTGCTGGAGAAAGAGAGATGTAATGTATGTTAATGCGATGCCTATTCTAGGCATGACGGGTAGCTAATTAAATCAGTCGTTGCACTCAACATGGCGTGGTTTGGACATACATTGCAATAACGCTCTCCACATTATCTTCGTCATCTCTTTCGGAAATCCCGTGTATTACCAGATTAAATTTTCTAGTATATTGTTCTAAATTGTCATGTCTTACTTCAGCTTCGTCGAGTCTTTGCTCCATATCTTTCAACCATATTCTGGATTTCAATTTGTCGTCCTCAAGGGATTTTACTTTCGATGTTAGGAATTTGTTTTCTTCAACTAAGATATCTACTTGAGCCTTCGCAGAAGCTAAGTTATCCTGTAACTCATTGTAGTTTACCTTTAACGAATTTACCTCTAGCACCAGCTTCTCTGTGTTCGTTTTGATTTCAGTAAGTACCTTCCAAACATCAGCCAGTGAGGGCGATCCGTTATCACCTTCTTCGGACGCCATGATAGTTGCAAACGTTTGCGAGACTAAAATTTCGTTTTCTTGGTCTTGGGCAGTTGCAGGACTTTCGCTGCTTGACGAACTGCTTAACTTCTTTCGTTTTCGCCTTCCAATCTTTGGCATATTCAATATTAACTACATTTTTTGAGGGTCTTTGGCCTCTCAAGTGAGCGAGCTTAAAATTATACGTCCATCCTTTGGCACCCGCTCGACCCAGTCCTTGTCACAATTGATACTCATGCATAGGACAATGAAAAAATACAATAAAAAGATGACGTCACCGTGCTTGTTTTCGCCCGGCATGCCCATCATTCTAAGGTTTTTTAATTCGTTGCGCGAGAAATGTTCGAAACCTGAATAACCGGAAAAATTGTTATTACAGAGCGAAAGCAAGGAATATCACTGAAACCTAGAGCCTATTCGTCTCTATGGGCTATAATCTTTCAGCAAAGGGATTTTAAATTGCCCAATCTTGGAAATAATGCAAGGAAATTGAACCGCTATCTCATGCTCTCATACTCCTCCCTGGCTCCAAATGCAAAGTTTTATGTTATCTATATACAACTTCTACTACTCAACTTTTTTCTTCTTAAAATTTGCTGTTCGTGTACCTATTACGAGTAAAATACACCAATAAAAAAGGGAAGTCACCGTGCTCGTTTAAGAGAAAAGGAGCATCTATCCCGCTATCGGGCTTAGTTTGAGGGAAATCTCTTACGTCTTGTACGCGCGCGCTGATAACGCAAAGTGAAGTGAGTGAAGTGAATACTTTATTTACCCTCGGATTGTAGAGTATGTTTATATGAGCTAATATCTCCGAGCATTTCACAGTGTCACAACAAAGGCCAGACCACAACACCGGGAATTTTATGCCCTGCTCTTTACGATAAGCGTGTGAGTTCTTTTACGTCCCCTGCTAACCATAACATCGAAGATGCAGGAGACGGGGCCTACGGTTTATAGTCCTTATCCGAGAAGACCTGAACGTCTAACCATTTGCATATATAATTACAGATATAATTACAAAGGCAGCACGTTCTCCTCAGTTATTTTAAGACGCTGAGTGTTGGCCCGGTCTGGGGCTCGAACCCTCGACGTCCTCGCACAGCAGTCCGGCGCTCTACCAACTGAACTAACCAGGCGACGCAATGGGAATGCGCAATGCAAAACTAGGGAATCACCTTAAGGTAATTCCCGAGTAAAAGAACCCGCCATAGATTTCCTATGAAACTTGGTATGGTGTCATTACAGTACAAGGAGATGTTAAAAACGTAATAAAAAGAGCGGGTCACCGTGCTTGTTTTTTCATGCCACGATGCTGACAAATATGGTTATTTAGGTGACTTTTGGATATCTCAGTGCGGAACAAATAAGCTCGATTATTTTTCAATGCGGCGTGTTATATCACGCAGAGTTCGACTTTCTTTGATTGCTTATTCATCTACATCCCAGAAAAAATGGCTTCAAATACCTTGTATTATTAATTGATATTTTTATCCTTTAAAGGAATAATAATTTGCACTTGCTCTGTTGGGCCCGTTGCGTCTCTATCTGTAGCATTTATTTCATTTGCCAAAAAAGTAGCCATAGATTTCTGCCAAATTTTTCTCAGTTATTGCGGATATTGTTCTCATTGAATTATAAAATAAAAAGTGAGGATCACCGTGCTCGTTTAAGAGAAATGGGGCTATCGAGCTTAGTTCTTATGTTTTGTACGCCCGCGCGCTGATGACAGTAGGAATGCGCAATGCAAAACTCGGGAATCACCTTAAGAGAAAGCGAGCTTTTATTTCGCTGACGAGCCTTGCTTGTGGGAAATCGCTTTCATTCTGTACCTGCACGCGCTCATTTGCGCGCTAATGACGCAAAAATCAAGTTGATGTGTGTGAACGGCACAAAAACAGTCGGCAAACACGTTGGCAAACTGTTGGCGACAAATAGAACTTGCCTCTATTCTCGCCAACTTTTTCACCAACTTTTTCGTGTTGGTAAACTCGTATCTGACGTGTGAGCGGTTGGCCAACATGTGTTGGTAATTGTCAACCAATCAAAACGAGCTCTATTCACGTGATTTATTTGCGTGACACTTCACAAAACGGGGGGCGCGAGTCAACACTTTTTAAATTTATCAAAGCGGTTCACAATTGTCCGGCTGTTGGAGGACGTTTCATCTTTAGCCTACAAAGATACTAAAGACAAACAAAACAAAACTAAGGAGCGCGCGGACAAACTGGGTTTCGTCAAGCCTTTCTATTTCTCCACCGCTTTCGGTTTCTTCCCTTCTTTTCCACTGTTTCACTGTTGTACACTGCACTAAAAAAGCGGCCATGTTGTAAATTACCGTGTTTGTTATTTGCCACGAGTTTGACGTGTGAAGGAAAGAGTTTGTCAACTTTTCGAAGTTTTCCAACACGAGTTTGCCAACTTAAGTTTGCCGTGTGAAGGCCGCTTTAAGGACGTTTGCGCCCATTGCTACTTCGCATCTCTAGTGAGCACGTTATTCATTAGGCACGCGCCTGCCACGTCATGTACTTCAAGCGCGCACACCGAGTCGAAACTCAACAAAATATAGAGCTGATGACCTTTGTGTTAACCTGGTGAGTTAATATTTTTGTTGGATGATAACTCTCAATAGAGATACGAGATTTTTTAATTTACAAAACATGTTTCGACATTCTCATGTCATCTTCAGTTGCAAATGAACTTTTAACGGTTGTACATTTGAATTTATATTAAGGTACGTTACAAAATTACGCGTCAAAACTTGCGTTACAATTTGAATATGAAATACAAAATACGCGAAAACGAAAATAGCGCGCGCATAACAATAAAATAATTTAAAATAAAACAAAAGACAAAAGGAACAACATAATTAAAAGGAAAGAGACAAATCAAGATGCCTCAACTGTTGATTGAAAAAAGGATTTTCCCACTTAATGTGCAATGCGTCTTTGATCTTGATTTGGGATTTTGAGGCGGCAGAGTCTAAGATCGTGAAACATTCTGTATTACAAGAGTCATGACAGGCCCTAAATGATTGCAGGTGCCTGTGAACATGCGAAGACTTGTCCGATAGGAGGTGCTCACGAACACGTGTACAAAGGTGGCGAGTGGTCTCGCCAATGTAGCTGGCATTACAGCCAGCACACGAAAATTTATAAACGACACGCGAACGTAGACCTTGCGGTACTGAATCTTTCACGCTAAACATGTTTCTAAGTTTAAACGTACTAAAGACCAGCTTAACATCTAACTCAGCTTTGCAATAACGCTTGACTAGTTGTCTTAACTTAGTCTGGGCGATTTTAGAAAACCGGCCAACATAAGGGAGTTTATAGAAGTGCGTAGAAGTTTTCCCGGAGTTAGATGAGGCGTTTTGCCCAGTCTGAGAAGGATTCATTTTCTTAGAAAGATACCTGTGAATTATCTTGTCGATGACCCAAGACGGAAAACAGTTTTTCCGTAGTAAGAAAATAAGCTTCATAACGTCCAGATGAAAACCAGCCCAGGAATTGTTGATCTTATATACCCTGTCTAGTAATGTTCTGACTAAACCCAGTTTGTAATTCAAAGGGGCGAAGCTAAAATAATTAGTAAGAACACCAGTAAACGTCTTCTTGCGATATACACTAGTGACGATAGATGGATGACTGTTGTCTAACAATATGTCTAGAAAATATAATTTCTTATCGATTTCCCTTTCCATTGTGAACCGAATACTTATCTAACCAAAATGGGGGAGCCAAACAGGGTGTGCTAGACAAACATGCTCGTACCCTCTGGGAATGGTGCCTCAGCAAGAAAATCACCCTTCGAGCAGAGCATATTCCGGGTCGACTGAACGTCATAGCAGATGCAGAGTATCGAGCAAAGCCAGATGCAGCAGACTGGAAGCTCGATTCAGGAGTGTTCAAAGTTTTGAATCAGAGTTTCGGTCCTTTTACAGTAGACCTTTTTGCCAACAGGAACAATGCACAGCTGGAGATTTTACAGTTATCTGCCAGATCCCCTAGCAGAACAGTTCAATGCTCTAGTTCAGCCTTGGAGGGAGGAGAATGCTTGCGCTTCCCCCCCTTTCAGCTTGATCAGCAAGTGTCTGAAAAGATAGCCTCGGAGGAGCATCAGTGTTGATCGTTTGCCCGGTGTGACCAGCACGGGCTTGGTACCCCCACCTTCTACAGTTGCGAACAAGCAATCCAGTATTGCTTCTAATTTACAACGACCTACTGTGAGACCCATTGGGGAACAGACATCCCTTGATCGTCAACAACTCCTTACCTCTAGCAGGATGGAGAGTCTCAGGGATCACCTCTCTTCAGAAGAAGAAGGTACAGATATTCTCATCTCTGCCCAACGCAGATCAACAAATGCTCAGTACAAGTCCTGTTGGGCTAAGTGGTGTTGCCGGTGTCGCCAACGACAGGTTGATAGCTTTCGACCAGCTGTAAGTGATTTAGTTCACAGAGTTGTTTGCACAAGGTAAACAGTACTCTACGATTGATACTTACAGATCAGCTATGAGCTCCACAGTTCCACCCTTAGATAGAACTCCCTTGGGCCAACATAAAATTGTGTGCAGATCCATGAACGGGGTATTCAATAAGAGACCACCTAAACTCCGTTAATCTGGCACTTGGGAAGTTTCTTTGGCTACTGGCCTGTTCGAGAAGTGGCCTGTTAACAGTAACCTAAAACTCAAACGTCTCTCAAGTTAGTGTGCAATGTTACTTGCCCTAACAAGTGCTAATCGACAGTCTGACTTGCATGTCTTGGATTTGGCATTTGTGTAATTTCTTCCCGAGGGTGTGGAGTTCAGGATTCCAGGCCTAACTAAAACTAGAGCTCCTGGAAAGGATGTTGTCTTGTTTTCCCCAGCCCT
>JAEMPF020010955.1:0-2500 GCA_022496165.2 Catalaphyllia jardinei
TAAATTGACCTCGCTCCCAATGTGTGGCTTCATAGCTCAGTTGGTAGTGCATCGCACCGGTATCGCGGAGGTCACGGGTTCGAATCCCGTTGAAGCCCTGATTTTTTTCAGGCTTCTTCTTTCCAATTGTTTAAATTGGAAAATTTATTCTCCTTTATTTTCCCGGGGCTTAAATTTCGCGAAAATTTTCTCGAAACACATTTCGCGAGTCTTTAATTTCGCGATTGTGGAGAAAAATTGTGTTTGCAGGGAATTTAATTTCGCGAAATTGACGATTAAGTTGTTGTTTTCTTTTTTTACAAAAATTCTATGTTAATCAACAATTGAAACGTAATTCAACTACACATTTCGGCACCAGAGTTTGGAATTGTTTGCCACCCCAAATACGTCAACTGCCAAAAAAGCAATTTAAAAAAAAAGTTCGAGAAATTCTATTTGCTATTTTTCATGCCGAGGACACTTATGTTGAAGCACCAACACTCCTCTTAAAAATGACAAAATATGTAAAGTAATAAATTAACTAACCTGTGACTTGTTGTAATATGTTGTAATTATTTTATTGTAATTGTTCACTTATTTCTTTTCTATTTTTTATTTCTTTTGTTTTCATTTTTACTGATTGACTTATTTTCTATTTCTTTTGTTTCATTTTTACTGATAATGACGTTTGATTTAAAAACGCAACCCGCCTCGATTAGCACTGCTATCTGCGGGTTGCGCAGGATTATCATTGCATTTTCTTTTTTTCAAACTAATAAAATGGAAATGGAAATGAAACAAAACCAATATGCTGTCTCTTAGCAGCAAATGTCTTCCTCTAAAAGTCAGTCTTACAGTAATAAAAAAGTCTTCTTGTTCTTCCGAGTCATTATCGAGTATCGAGAGTTAGATACACCAAGGAACAGGGTAATAATGGAAAGATACAAGACACTCGTAACTACACACTACAAGAAGCCGGGACAGGATGGTCAATTTGACGACTGTACAAAGTCCTGATGTATTGGAGGAATTGTGCGAAGTGATTATTCAGATGCCGAAGAAGAACTTAAGGCGACTCTTGACACTGATTAACATCTTAAGTTAATAGATGATAGCTCCTTGTACACATTGTGTTAAAACATAGGCACGCAAGGCGTGCAAAAATTATTTTTTTGTAAACTGAAAGGTTTCGGGGATAGCAGAATAAAATCGATGACATGTAAAATGTTTTACCAAACAAACTACAGTAATCTGACACGTCTCCAAATTAATATAGATATCATTTTATTTTCTAACAGGCAATTTGATTGGTTCTTTGATTAAACCGGCCACACTGTGATTGGTGCAACGTGCGCACATGCAGACCTCCCCCTCACTCACCGATCTCATAGCCCTTCCGACTCCAGGAGGAATTTTTGTTCAAAAATAATGAAATTAAGAGAGCTATCAAAACAACACTACTTCACCAAAAATAGAAAGAAAGAGAAAAAATTTTCTGATACGTTTAAAGCCTGATTTAAACAAGAGGCCATAACTTGTTAGCTCTAATTGAGTTTACTCTCATGTGAAAAACAAAAGTTTTAAGTTACCATTTGTAACTAAAAATAGCAGCATCTCATTTTGTTTGTTCAAACATTTCATGGGAACAAATGGTGACGATTCGTCAGCTCTAATTGAATTTACTCCCTTGTGAAAAACAAGGGTGTCAAATTACCCTTTGTAACTAAAAATGTTGCGTACATTTGCATACAAGAACAAAACAATTGTCACTTCCACTTATTTTGTAAACGTTAAAACTGTTTCAAATCTAAATAGTCTCGTCTGCTCTAAAATATGTCCTTTGAACTAGAAGCGACGATTCGTGACCTCTAATTGAATTTACTCGTTGTGAAAAACAAAAGTATCAAGTTAGCCTTTGTAACCTAAATAAAATATCTCTTCCCATATGATTTGTTTACTACTGACTCATGAACTACTTCAAAACGCAAAACTCATATCGTCCATAACTTGTTACCATTACACTGGTGCAACCCAATGTATATTAAGTAACTGTTACAACTGTCACGGACTAAAAATCACAACCGGCAACATACACCTCAGGCTTTATTATTCAATCACCAAAGTCTTTGAACTTAATACAATCATAGAACTCCCAAGACTTCATATACCTCACTTAAGTTATCTTAAACAAGGAATTTTCTTTTTCTTCTACTACAATTTGTGCTGGCTATTAATGTGATAAAGCGAAAATCCTGATAACATTGACGAGGAAAGATTAAGTTTCATTTATAACTTATCTTCTCATCCCGACCCAGTAGGAAACAATGAACATTTATATAGGTAAAATCGTCACAGAATAATTTGTTCTGTTCTGTTGAAGAAATTAATCGTAGTCTCTTCGCGTTTCTCGTTGAAACTTAGCACAGAAACTGATCAATGGATGCTGAAATTAACGACTCGCCTTGGACTCTGCAGCCGCCGAATACTTAGGTTTCACTACAACACGCAAACAATTCGAACC
>JAEMPF020010955.1:12500-15816 GCA_022496165.2 Catalaphyllia jardinei
ATAATTAGTCAAGAGTAAGTCAATACAGGTAAATTGCTTGTTCTCCGAAAGTTAGCGTGTTGACGTTTCAGGGACACTCTGAAAATAAATACTTGTCCAAGGGCTCCCAAGAAAAACCTTCAACGATGTCTTTGACGTTTCGTCCAGTTTCCGATGATATTTTTGGCAATCGTAAAGTGAACAATTTTTCGTTGTAAACATGCGGTGCACATGTTGCAACATAATTTCAGAGGGAAAGTAAAACATCCCAAATTATTATGAAATCCAATAGGCCATTTCGAGTTCTCTTGTGCCTCTGTTTCAAAACTGCCTGTGCGAAACCTTTCATATGAAATTGAGTTCTGCATGCAATTTCATTTTCATGCAAATCAAAGTAATTTTCATAAGATTCGTTTCGCACTCAGATTCGCTTTAAAATAGAGGCACAAGGGAACTCAGAAATGGCCTATTGTTTGTCTTGGTTCTCATAAATAACCCTTTCATGTGCACCTAACACTCCAAATTCTTTTGGCATGAGGTCGAAGATTTTTCTAAAATTATCTTGCTTTTCTTCCGTGGGAACTTCAAATGAAGAAGAGGAGAAAAAGGCAAACTCGTCAGCAATTCTCGCTGCTTCGACTACACAGGAAGGAAATTGGAAACTGTTTACGTAACGGTTTTATCCCCTACTCATTTCTATAGGTCCAAACTCTACCTCCAGGACACCCGCAGTATCCCAACAAGCGTTCCCTGGTGCAGTTTGCGCTGCATGCAGGTGCACTTGGTGAGACACAAGCCACCAGCTCTAAGCGCTACTCAGGTGCAAGCTGGTTCTCTCCGTGGCTAGTTTGGATGGTGCCGACATAGAGAGTCCCACAGGAATGGAATCCGGTTACAATCTTGTCGAGGCGTCCAGCAGGCTTCGTGGAGTTTACATTACATCGGCAGTTAGGAGCTGGAGTAATGGCGTACCTAATTATGGCTTGGTGATTCGTGCAGTCAACGAGGTTGAAGCGGGAAGAGGCATTCACTTTACCAGCAACTTGTATAAAGATTCCAAAATGCATCCTTTTGTTACGGTGCTCTGCGCTAAATGAAGAATGTGCAGGTATTTCATTCCCCCGTACGCCAATGTATTGGGGTAGAGAAGACAACACATATGGGGGTATTTGTATCTGCTTTTTGAGCATTGCAAATAAAATGACAGGAAGAATTGTTTCCTGTGAAGGAAAGCGCGTGAAGTCAGCCCAAATTTCAGTCGATTACAGTCTTTACATTTCAGTCATTTTTTTAAAACTAATTTATTGGTTTCCCATGCATTATTTGTTTGTTTTTTACCTGGTGTTTTTTTCAGGTTGAAAAATGACAAATTATACCGTCACATATATGATGATCTGAGACACCTTTCCGAAATCGATTACAAGCGCCGTTTTACAATTCAATAGAGCATGACAAAACCAAATTTATTAGACTTTTATTGAACTTTGGATCTCCGCTGTTTGATGCATCAGTAATGCAATACAACTTCGCGCTATTAAATGTTTCGGGATGGAGAGAAACCATAAAAATGAGAGTTCTTCTGCTGCTGCTATGCATTCCCCAAGACTCTCACTGATGTTACTCAATCAAGTCTATTCTCCTGTACTATCAAATCAAAGTGCTACCGAGATTTCATAACTACAAGCTCTTACAGAATCTTACCACGAGAGACGAAAGGTACTGAATCCCTTACAGTGGAACCCCGATTTGATGAAGTCGCTGGGGACCGGCCAAATTTGTTCGTTAAATGGAGGGTTTGTGATATCGAAAACCTCGATATAACGAATTTGAGGGGTAAGGACCAAAATGTTCGTCACATCGAGGTCATAGTTAATGATTGATTTGTAACACAAGTGACTTCTGTGGAAATACTATAGTGCCAATGTCTATGACAAATAATAAGCCGTTGACTGAAAGGTTGCTGTGTTTACCATAAGGATTAAAGGATTTGTTGACTGTTGATCTTCTCAGCGTTTATCTTCTGTCGCGTGTTTACATTGTAATTCGTTATATCGAGGTAGATTTTACGTTTGGGCTTCCGGATTATGTTCGTTATATCGAGGTTCTATTCCATACATTTTGCTGTAATTCTATAATTCTGGCCGGGACGTACAGCCGTATCGTTCGTTATATCGAGGACTTTGTTAAATGGAGGTTCGTTTAATTGAGGTTCCACTGAAAGAAAGAATTTTCCCTTAAGCTAAGCTCGGTAGCGAAATAAATGCTCGTTTTCTTTTGAACATACAATCTTCCTTAATTAGAAAAAAACAACTAAAACATTTTATCGGAAGGAAAAAAAGATATAGGTGAAAAAGTGCACAAAACCGTTACTCCGTGATGCAAATTATGACGGCGAAAATACGACTCTACGAACGCTTTATGTCCACGTCGTTTAAAATAGTGTGATGTTCCACAAATTTTATATGATATTGTTCTTATATGCTCGACACTTTCTACCTGTCAAGTTTTTTCCCAAGTATTACTTTTATAAACCTTGTTTTGAGCTGCCGCAAAATGTAACTTGGACCGATGAGTAACGCGCGTGATTAGCTCGAGTACAAGCTTAAATGGGGTAAGATTGGCTCATCACATCTCTTAAACGAGAATGGTGACCTATCATTTTTATTCTATTTTTCGAAACAGTGCTTGGCAGATAACATTCAGGAAAAGTTTCAAAAAAATTCATCCGTAAATTTTATTTCTGAGGAATCACCTTAAATCCATATCATAGGTCTCGTTAATTTTAATTTTTTGAGACCTTTTAAATCTACGATTTGATGATAAATTTGGACAAATTTAATACGATTGTTGCCGACTTCCAAAGCTTTACTGACCAGTCGCATTAGAGTCTTCTGACTGGCTGTTTTCTCTTTCCCTGGCCATCGTAAAACAAACAACTGGTCTGTCCTTCTCGGTCTTGATACGAGCCTGGGCCACAGGCTTTGCACTTGAGAGTTTCCTTGTCGTAAAACGTCCCAACGGGGCAGGCAACTATTAAACGGAAACATAATGGTATGCGATAATCATTAAATTTATTGTCAAAGTCTTAAAAGACTGCATATGTTTCTAAAACTCCGTTTACACGCGCTAAAAATCGGATCGGCAAAAATTTTTAACGCTGTGCCCAAACCCTTTTGGCACGGCACTATCATTCACACGACGTGTGCGTTTTTCCCCGCTGGGCAATTCTCCTCGGTTCCAATTATTTTATTGCATAAGAAAAAGAAAGAGACCTGCTTTTTACCATTATGGCGCACGTGATTTGTCAGAGCTTTCGGGAGAGAAGTTCCTGGATGAG
>JAEMPF020009770.1:12349-17349 GCA_022496165.2 Catalaphyllia jardinei
GACAGTTGTTGGGAAAGGCAGGATTGCCTCGCAAGACAGCACATTGTCTTCGTGTTACCTGTGCTACTCGTTTGTTTCAGAATTCAGTAGAAGAGAAATTGGCGAGGGAAAGAACAGGACACAGGTCCAATGCACTTTTCGGTTATCAAAAGGCTAGTGACGAACAGGTCCAAAATGTAAGTAAACTTTTGGCACCGGTCAATGACTCGCGCAAGTCGGGTCAAAGTGAAGCGACTTAGAAATGTAAAGAGTCTGAAACAAATACTCAAGTGCTTGAAGATTTACCAGACAGCGATTTTGATTTGTGTCATGATATTTTGGCTTCTATTCCAATGCCGGAAAGCACAATAAGTTATAATGAAAACAACATCTGTACAAATTCTGTTTTCAATAACTGTACAATTAATTTCGTAGTTAAGAAGTGAATAGTTCCCTTTATGTATTGCTTGCTTGATATTTACTACATTGTTCAGAAAATAGCCAGATTGTGTATAAAGTTTCATAGAATTAAGTTGATGGGTAAATAAAATTAAATTCTATGATGAAAATATGTCCATTTTGTTATTCATTTTAATCAGTAGAGGTCTGTATCAAAAGTTAATGAATACTAATTAGCTGAGCAGGAGTTTGTATCAAAAGTTAATTCTACTGTTTAATAATTCATCAACCCCAGCCTTTCCCTGCTACCTATTCAATCCCTCCCCGAGCTTTCAGACAGTTGATTTGTATTGCGGTTTACAGTTGTGTACATGTGATTTGAATATTGTGCTGGGATTGGTTTGCACGCTCATGAATAATTAATGAATTTTACAAGTCTTACATAAATGGCTTGCTACCCTTTGAGAGTACAATAGAACAAGCAACAGAAACAATGCCCCTAGCCCTAAAACAATAACAGCTGCTACAATGATAAAACAAAAACAACTCACGACAGCCGCTACACTACGGTTTCTTGCTGTTACCCGTGAATGGCTTTCAACTTTTGAAATGTGTCGGTCATACAAAACTATCAGTATGTATGAAATAAAAACATCACTCCATGTCAAGCGCAGCCGAGTGGTTTTACACCCGATAAAAGACGTGCTGCAATTTTTTTGAACGGCTTGAAAGAGATTCTTGGAAAAACGTGCGTCAGCACAGACAATTATGCTTTTGTGAACGTTGGAAATTAGCGTACGAGAAAAACATCAGGGATTAATTCGGTATACAATAAAATCAAATTCCACACGTGTTTTTAACTCTTCTGCTTGTAACCGAAGTAGACATTGCGTCTTGTTCCAGAGTTTTTAAATTCGGAAGAATGAAAATGCCGAGGAAGAGAGGAATTTACTGCGGAGTGCTAGCCCAAAGCCAATACGTGCAGTGATTTGTTTTGTGCTGGGGGGGGTGGGGGGGGGAGGGGGCACAATGGTATAGGAAAGACAAAAATCTAGCAACTAGGCCCTACACTATCCCAATAGACCACTTTCGATATATTAAAATTCAGCTTGGCAGCGAGGCTTAGAGGACACAAACATAAGAAACTGAATGACCATGTTTATTCATTTCTTTTGTTTTCGTCCTCTAAGCCTCACTATCAGGCTGAAATTTTAATATATCGAAAGTGGCCTATTAACAAGTCTTAGTGCAGGGCTTTCACACTAATGTAGCTAATATGACTGCTAAGTCACTCAAATTCTTTCGCGTATTAAATTTTTCGAAGAAACTGTGCAAGGAGAATGGTGAAAGGCATCTTCCAAAATTACTGTACAGCGAAAAATATAAGTTTAAAGAACATTGAATATGTAGCAACCATTTGTTAAGTCAGTTGCTGTGTTGGTAAAGAATTGATTAATTGTATCTTCCAAAATTACTGTACAGCGTCGTGTGCCAAAAAATATAAGTTCAAAGAACATTGAATATGTAGCAACCATTTGTTAAGTCAGTTGCTGTGTTGGTAAAGAAATTATTAATTGATTGATTAATTAATTAATTAATTAATTAATTAATCAATTAATATTCATAAGTCACGTGCAATGTCTTTATATCTGATAAAACACCGCATACTAATGGAAAGTGTTTTATCAGTTGAGTGTTTTATCAGTTGATAAAACACCCCATACTAATGAGGAAAAGGTTTATCGATTAATACAAAGTCACTGCACGTGATGTATTATTTTCCATTTGGTGGGTGAATGGTTTTATGAATTATTAATGACTTTCTAAACGATTATTATTCATATTTTTAGTAAATTATCGGCTCCGACTATTGCATTTCTAGCTTTTGGATTAGCTAAAAAACTCAGATTATGACCCAATAGTCGGAGTTTTACGTATAATACGGAAATAGTGCGCTTTGTAAAAATAGTTGGCTTTGTAAAATTGTGAAAATAAAAATCGGCGGCAAAACCCGGTTTAATAATTTGCTCAAACAATTATTCTATTCGCCCTTGTGGGATATAAAGTGATTATAACCAACTTACGCTACGCGCTCGTTGGTTATTTTATCACTTCATATCCAACGCGGGCTCATGCACTAATAGGCCATTTTACAGTTGTGTGCTTAGTTACCTGGCCATGAATGCAAGCGAGGCTGGAGGTGACCTTGCTTTGATACAGACCTCTGCTTTTCTCATGTAAATGCAAACTAGTTGGCATAAGAACAACTTGATTTGCATAATAAAAGCAGCGAGGTCTGTATCAAAACAAGGTCAACTCCAGCCTCGCTGCTATTCAAAAGCCAGGTCATTAACTCTGACAACTGTAAAATGGTCTATTGTTATTGAGTCCTCGTGCATAGTATATAAGCATGCCTGGATTGTTCATAGTTGTCAGTTTTGCCTAACTTTGGCTGAAATCGTTTGAAAGATACCCGAGCGTCCGTCCCCTGTGAACGACCCTGCAAGTGTCCAGCAAATTTTACAGCCCCTTCAAGGCTCTGTTAAGCAGGCTGCTCCGCCGTCCACGTCTTCATCTCAGGCGGGTGCAACTTCAGGAACAACCGTGAGCGGTAACAATGCGTCCAAAAGTTCTTCTCAGGAAAACGCAGCTGGGTCGAATGTGCACCCCCCCCCCCCCCCCACAGTGATCCTTGAGGTATTGAGCTGCAATGTTTTTTTATGGAATTCTAGCCGCGGTTTGTTGGTCATTTCTTTGTTGCCCAACGTTACGTTTCTTCGGTGATGTTTTTTCCTGTTGCTCGGGAGCCGGTTTTTAGACTTCGCGATGGAGCACATGGTCGGTATTCCGTTTGTTTTCTTTGTTTGTTTGTTTGTTTCTTGTGAATTAGGGTTGCTACATATTTGGGAGCTGTTTTGTTTTGCCAGTTCAAGACCGAAGAAATTATTTACGCTGTTTGCACCTATTGTTTCTTACTTGTCCGTTGAGAGGGGCGTGGGACGTGAAGCTTTGGTCAAGGTCCGTTGTAGGCTGACAGTGGTGTTTGGTTTTGTTTGTATACACTGAATAGGGAATATCTCCAGAGTATTGCAGCAGTGTTTTTCTCCAACAGGAGAATAAGATTGACAGCTTCTGTGTTGTTATCAGGTCTACACTCTCAGGAAAGTATAAGGAACAAGCAAATGGAGTCTATATCAAAGTCAATGTACCATACAGCAAAAGCCTTCTTGAAATTTCAAGTCCAGAAGCGCTTCTTAACTCTCTGGCTAAAAAATTCTTGCTTTTTACGTGGCGTCAGAAAAAAACTAAAATTAGAAATTTTAAGTTTTTACCTTAATCAGATAAATGTGATTTTTAAAGAGACACTGTCAGCTTTAAAACTGCCCTGACCTGGACACTAGTTTTTCTTACTTTGAAAAAAGTTTACCTCAACCTGAAATCAAAATTCATCTAAAAATCCGCTTCATTGTTCTCAGTGTTTTGCTTGATTTTCAATCGTTGACTGAAAAACATGTTTTTGAGTGTCCTTTTGCTCATCCTATGATATTACTTTTATCATATCTGGTTAAATGCGTCTCTAGTATATGCAAATTAGCTATAGAATGGTATGTAATGCGCATGTGCACCAGCTGACTGTGTCCCTTTAACCGTACATCTGTTGGCCTGTCTTCAGCTCGGTAGACCGCTTTCTTTTGAAAATAATAGAACACGGTTTTTTCACAATACGTGACATCGGCATTGTTTCCGGGTAACATGTTACGTGTACGAAAATATCGATTCGCCTTATGTTTTCGAGTTCTAAGTAACATATATGTTGAGAGAAGTGCCTATGCGAATAGGCAGGTAGAATAAACGTTTTGAGAGAGCCAAAGTAAACACCAGATGTTTCCACTGGTTTCCGGCCGCCATGTTGGAGTCCCTCAGACGGGCTCCAACATGGCGTCTCTACTAAACACTATAAATTTTAATACCTTTTGCCGAATAATTCGAGTTCGGAATATCATACGTCCCCAAAACTTTGGCACGTTCTTTATTTATTACTCTTCTGCGATATTTCAGTTTCTTGACTCATTTTATTGAATGGTAAGCGATTTTATTTTTCCCTTTCGTGACAATTAAGCTTACTTGCGTGACGTGAAAGCAACCAATAGTCTCCATTTTTGTCTTCGATTAATTCAGGAAGATCACAATCTGTGCTGGGGTGATGTAACTCTGATTAAAACAGCTAGTGATGTAGAGTTTATAAAGTACAGCGACAAGCAAACGAAAACATAAACTGAATATTAATGTATCTGATGTAAGGCCTTCTACACCAAAATTGATTGCAACGGACAGTTGTGAGAAAGGCCCAGTTGAATTAAGAAAAAGCTAATTTTAGAAAAAAAAAGACCTGATCGAGAGCATAAATGGTGCAGAAAGCCCATTTTATTTGCCAGTAGACCATATGAAAGTCTGAGAAGCACTTCACCGAAATCGTGTTTTAAAGGCAGCAAGATCGGCGTAAACAATTTTGGCTGGCTGATAAAGGAAACTTCTGACAAGACTGAAATAGAAAATCCAAAAGCAAGAAAACACGTAAACAGTGCTCGGGCAAACAATGTCGCTAACTCTGAGTGACCAAG
>JAEMPF020009770.1:24849-27349 GCA_022496165.2 Catalaphyllia jardinei
GCTGCTGTCACGCTTCGCGGTACGGAAGTGTGACTCTGTTCAATCTTTTTTAGGATATGGATGTTGTGCCCCGTAGCACTATGGACACAAATGATGTAACAGAGAATTAACTCTGAAGTGTAAATTTTAGTGCTAGTTTAACCCATGACAACATTCATATGTACCCTTACTTTCTCTTCGCCGCGATTCACCATCTAAATCGACCCCGACTTTCTCTGTCCGACCTCGTAGCTCAGTCGGCAGAGTGACGGTAGATCTATTCCGGAGGTCGTGGGTTCGATTCCCACCGAGGTCAAAAGATTTTTTCTTTACCTCGTGTGGTTCCCTGATTCCCTTTACTAGGGCTAATGCCCAGTGGGTTATTCATGGGTTAAACTAGCACTAAAATTTACACTTCAGAGTTAATTCTCTGTTACATCACTTGTGTCCATAGTGCTACGCGGCACAACATTCATTTAAGGTTACTTGGCTTGACTTAGGCTAAGACAGACATAGTGCCTACTGTGAACCTAACAAATAAGGGAAAAGTTAATCGACGCAAAGTCGTTGCACGTGATGTAATTTTTGACCAGCGGGTTTATGAATTATCATTATGGGTTTCTGAGCAATCATTAGTCTTTGGTTGCGACTCATTAAAAACTCACTCGCTCGCTGCGCTCAATTGATTCATAACAAATTGAGAAAAAAAGCCTTCGGGGGCACTTTCATGAAAAAAGATGTCTATTTTTGCGGATTATTGGCGGATCAACCTGGTATCACTCGTATTACTCGTATGATTACAGACCAAATTGGACTCCACCCAGTCCTATAACCATTACTTATCATTTGCCGTTTTGGATTGGGTAGCTCTTAATTAGTTCTGTCTGTTTATCTGCGTGTTTGTTTTTGCTACGATTTCTGGTTACTTTCGAATGAACGGTTTTTCGCTCTTTTTGGCTCGGTTGTTTTTGTTAAATTCTTTTCTTGTTTAATCCATTTTCATTTTCGCAAAAAAGTAGATGCGGGGAGTGGCTAAAGCCCCTTCAACCGCTCCCTCTGCGCAGTCTTCGTGGGGTGTAACGAATCCAAGAACGTTAACTAGTGAACGATCATAGCAGTTAAAGTAAGCATATACAGTTCTATCGAAGTAGGCATAAAAACAAATAATTAATTTTAACATCAAAGAGTAGTTGGGAAAAAAAAAACTCCAGAAAACTTGTAACAAATTCTTGCAGGAGCCCATTCCTGGAGCCTTCATCTCCCACTCAAGCCCTCAGAATTAATCCTTTGTGATGAAAAGTTATGTATTGAAATAAGTTTCCTGGAAAAATTTGTCACGCCCTAATACGTAAAAACAATCAACCAATCAGAGCGCAGCTCAGTCATGCTCATACTTTTTTGTGTTTTGCTAGATTCCCGGATGGAGTCACATCTGCGATTTGAACAGGTGTAGATTTAAGTATTTAGGCATCAGGTTGCAGGGCTTTTTCTGGAAGTTTCGCTGAAGGGCAAGTTTTCTTTTACCACCCAATTTACCTCTCCCATTTTGGAGCACTATCGGTCGTACATTATATCTTTCCTAGTCTCAGGTAAGGGCATCTTCGGAGACCAAGGGGCAGATACTTGGCTCATGATACAACCACATTTGTTCTGTTATTGATTACAACCACATTTGTTCTGTTATTGAAGCAAAGGCTTTAAAGATCAAATACCGCAGTTCCTGCAAGCTTGAAAAGAAGTTCAATAACCTTAAACGGAAGTTTGGAATCCCTACAGTCTCGAACTTAAGCAACGATGATATAATTTTCAAACCATCCTTGTTTTTTTTCTTCACAACCATTAGCGAATATTTCTGCAAATTTACCGGTTATGCTTCTTTTTTTTTGTCGACAAAAACAATGCCACAAATACAACAACCACTTCCGATAAAGCTAAGGCGAAGCGGTATTTCTACTAAAACAAGAGAGACTACATGAACGAAAACGGCCTAATTGCATGCACTCGACTCGAATATTATCGTACTCTGGAGTTCACGAATTTACTACCTTCGATTAGTCCACAGTCTGATATTCTCAGTTGATGCTTTTTCAGCTTGGTTTACAAACATGCTAGATTTGGAGATTTTTTTCGTTTCATGGTTCTCCTTTCAGCGGCACTTCTCGATCGAGGGAAACTCTCCTGCACAAGGTGGAGGGGTAAATAAATGGCGAACAAGCGATTAAACAGTTTCACCTTCGAATAAGAAGTCACGAAAGTAACACGAAAAGGGCTGGACTCTGATTGGAAACAAAAAATATTTTCATGCCCAATCACAGACAAGGAATTTAATTGGTTTCGGAACTGCCGCTTCGACTTTCTCATGACCCAACTATCTGTCATTGGATCTTCGAAGATGAGTTAAGGAGTGTTTTCCCTCACCTTTGAATCTGTCTTACATTATATAATAACCCAAGTTATTGTAGCATTTTGATCGGTTCTCGCCCATGATCTATAAGAAGACAGATGCACGATTGACATCATC
>JAEMPF020009770.1:37349-49849 GCA_022496165.2 Catalaphyllia jardinei
GAGATGGAGAAAAACATTCCTGTGCTTTCTGAATACGCCAAAAACCTGGAAGGCCACGTAAAGGAACGGTATGTACAGAACATATCTGTAGTCGGAGTGGATCCGGCAAGCCTTCCAAGCGAACAGTTTGATTCAGAAAATCTTCCACCGATAGAATCAACCGATTTGCTCAGCTATTTAGTGTTGGAGACAAGTTATTATACAAAGGAGCAGTTCAAGGCTTTCAAAAGTTTAGAAGCTTTTAATCAGATGGTCTCCGGATTTGTAACGTCTGTTCAAGGTTTGATGGTCTCTGGAAAGTTTGTTGTTAAGGCAAAAGTTCGTCATTCACAACGAATGAACGACCCGCTCGTCGAAATATGGCTGATAGCAGACAAGGAAGGAACGATTCTTTCCAGCCATTGCCTAGGCTGTAAAGCTGGCCTGGCTGAATCGTGCTCTCATGTTGCTAGCGTTTTCTTCTACATTGAGGCATGGAACCGGATACATGGAAAGTTGGCGTGCACCCAAGTTAAATGTTCGTGGTTGCTGCCAACTTATGTCAACGAAGTGCAATACGCAAGAGTGAAAGATATAGATTTCAGATCTGCCAAAAAACTGAAAGAAAACTTGGACGAGAAAATCAACTCCATGTCAGAAAACACGACGACATTTGAATGGGAGGGTATGACCCCAAATCGGTCCTCAGTCAAAGTTAGTGCTTCAAGTGAGGAAATATCAGCTCTTTTCGAAAAACTGAATCAGTGCCAGATTAAACCTGTGGTACTAAGTGTAGTTGAAGATTATGCTGATCAGTTTGTAGCAAAAAGTCGTACTGTTCCTGTTGTCTCAGACCTGTTTCAGACTGAAAATCTTGATCTTGACTATCCAGCATTGCTGAGAAAATGTGCCAGCTTGAATTTAGATATTTCAGCTGAAGAAATCAGTCGAGTAGAAATGGACACACGGTCACAAGCTAAAGGTGCAGGATTTTTTCGACACCGTGCAGGCAGAGCCTCAGTGAGTGGTTCTGCGTTTAATTGCAATTTAGCACAACCCCCGCAATCCTTAATTAAAACTATTTGCTATCCACACTTATTTAACATCGACACTAAGGCAACACAACATGGTTGCAAGCATGAAGAAGATGCCATCAAAGCCTATGAATCTGAGATGAAGCGCACACATGTAAATTTTCAACTGACGAGGTGTGGACTTTTCATAAATGAACAGTACCCCTTTCTTCATGCCACACCTGACTTTCTAACTTCATGTGATTGCTGTGGTTTTGGTTGTGGGGAGGTCAAATGTCCCATTTGTATCGGTGAGGATTGTGACTTTGACAAGTATGTTTCAGAAAAGAACTCTTGCCTAGAGAAGGTAAATGGACAGTTTCAGCTGAAGAGACACCATAATTACTATTATCAGGTGCAGCAGCAGCTATTTACTGTGAGGGACCGAAATTTCTGTGACTTTGTGGTGTGTGGAATTGACAAAGAAAAGAACGCACACATAGTGAAGGAACGCATTTATCCTGATCTGAAACACTGGCAAACTGTTTTACCTAAACTAGAGTTATTCTGGAGAATTTGCATTTTGCCAGAAATTTTGAGCCGGTGGTACACAAGGAAGTGCTTTGTACCTGTTCGCTCACCGGATGTCAATGGAATCTGCTTTTGTCGTGGTCAGCGGGATGACAATGTAATCTCATGTGACAATAAGGAATGTCCTTACATGGAATTCCACCCTTCCTGCTTGGCATTGAATTCAGTGAAAATTTCAAAAACATGGGTTTGTCCACACTGTGCCAGGTTACCACAGTTTAAACGAGGAAAGAATGCTAAACAAAGTGCAAGGTCAACTGCAATAAACCAAGCTGCTTTTGTTTGTGACAGTTTTTGTGTCTGCAACTCCAAACCAAACTCTGGTGACAAACTATTGGAATGCCACAGTACAAACTGTGAGAGTGGAAATTTTTTCCACTTAAATTGTTTAGGTTTAAAGAGATTGCCAAACAACTCAAGGACTACCTGGAAATGTGCTGGGTGTAAAAAGGCTAAACAGTCAATCTCAGCAGCTACCACATGTGCTTCTTCTGCAGTTTCATCATCTGCTATTTCAGTAACCTCCACAACAACAGCTTCTGTTAGTACAAACACTTCAAGTGTTGGCAGTGATGAGGTTTCCTTTGTTAAAGAGCTCAAAGGTGAAAGCAACAAATACAGCGCTCTTGCCAATCTAGCAGAATCTGACTATGAGATTATTCTCGATCGATCTGGGTGGCTTAACTGCGATATCATTCACAGGGCTCAGGTACTGTTGCATGATGCAAATCCATCCATCGAGGGTTTTCAACGGCCTACACTTGGTCCAGTGCGAAATTTTGATGTGGTCTCCGGTGAGTTTATTCAACTCCTGCACACTGGAAGTGATGACTGGGTCTGCATCAGCTCCATAGGATGTCTGCCTGGACATGTTAATCTATATGACAGCCTTTACCATGACGTCATAAATCAGGAGGTAGCAGAACAAACTAAAGACTTACTGGGTGGCAGTTTAGTAGCAATCAATTTTGTACCTGTACAGCAACAGACCAATACCAGTGACTGTGGCGTTTTTGCAATTGCTTTTGCAACATGTCTCACTTTTGAGGTGGACCCAAGTCAAATTACCTTTGAAATTCAGAGAATGAGGCCACATTTAGCTTCATGTTTGAGAAATGGAGCTTTAAGCTTATTTCCTTGTTTTTAATTTTCTTTACATATTTTTCAGTTCCAGAAAATTTCCATGATTTTCTCTAAGAAATGTTTCTCCACTCCCACATTAGGAAATTCCAGTCACGCTTCCTACTTTGTTTACAGAACTTTGGATGTAAGACTAATCTCTTTCCATGGGTTGAATACCTCATGGTTTTCTCTGGAGCTAAAAAATTGACAAGTTTGTGACCCTAGGGGAGAAGATCATCAGCTCAACCCATGAAACATCTGAGATTCTAATGCAGCATACAGAAGATACAATGAAATGTTATCACCTGATTATAATCAGGGGGAATTTTTCAGCACCTACCTGATGTGGGCTGCATTTCTGCTGCTATTATTTGAGAAATTTAACTTATTAACCCATCTTAGCCTAAAAAAATGAAAACCTGCCACAAAGTGGGCTGGGGTTTTTAGAAAGTGGAGCTGAAGTCTTATCCTGGCCAAAATTAATCATTTAAAGAGATCCGACTGCCAAAATATACATTTCATTCATCTTGCATTACAAACTTTTACAAGTATGTTCTGACAGCATTGTACATGTACTTGGGTAGTGTAAATGACAGTGCCTTGGATTTGTGTTGTTTTTTTTTTTTTTACCTAAATGCAGTCCAACTCTCACAGAACTTTGAGATTTGTTGATTTTTAATTTCTGATAAACAAGCAGTTTAGGTAGCTCAATTAGATTGATGAGCAGTTTCATCAGAACTGTATTCCACAACAAGGCTAGGCTCACAGATATCAATGCTTGTCACTCATGCACCACTTATGCTAAATATTAACAATACAATCGCCACATGTATCAGTGAATCCCTTTTTATTTTTTCCAAATACAAATTTTTGGCTAACCATTTGTCAAATAAGAGTTTACAGCTATAGATAATCTTCTTTAAAAAGTCAGTAAGTCTGATAACTCTACAAAGTATTAGATTAATGATGTTTTTTCGTGGTAAAACATTTTTAGCATTTGTTTACAGTTATTACAGTCCAAACTTCAAGTGTAAAGGAAATTGTTTTCTTCATAGTCAATATACTACATGCTTTTTGTGAGCTACCATGCTGCAACACACCATACACTAAATAAATTGCTTATTGAATGTTTAATACCGATTACCCAAAGACAAATTCTCCTGACTGACCTACATATTCAAGTACATTACAAGTGGTAAGAATTTGGTACCTTATCAAATTAATAAATTTCACCTTGTGTTAATTTTTATGAACCCTCATGCTTTATGTTGACATACACTGTACTTATCACTACTATTAAGAACTAGGCTGTCGCTAAGATAAAAGGAGCCAGATAAATATATGTAACTTGTCGGGATTGAACAACCAGGATGTTTATCTTCTTTCATATAGTACACCACATGCCATTTGTGCATCATGGCTATACTTAAACTGAACTTTGAGAAGTCTCTAATTCAGTAATTTTAATCTGTTGATTTAAATTTGTCCAACATGACAAACTCAAGAAAGATGCATTTCAAGGAGGGAATTTTTGGCTGGGTCATTTTGATGCATCAGATGGTGACTACTCGCAGTCTACGTTGTAGAACCAAAACCACTCAAAGTGTTTTAAAAACGTTTAATTGATTAAGATTCATGCCATGATTTCTTTTTTTCTAAATAGTAATTTTTGAATAAACATTGATTCTGTCAAATACATGTGAGACTCTACAGCTACTGTGTTACATAATCTTCTTAAAATGTCACTAAGTCAGGTAATTCTAAAAAGTAATTAGATCAATGATGTGTTTTTTACTGGTGAAACAGTTTCAACATTTGTTTACAGTCAAGAATGAAAAATAAAGTGTTTTCTTGATAGTCAATACTTGTGATACTAAATATCAGTAAAACTGCTGATACGTTTTGGGGCTAAAATTGAATGTCTAAATTGTTATTATCCAAATACAAACTCTCCTGACTGACCTCCATATTCATGTACACTACAAGTGGTAAGAATTTGGTACCTTATCAAATTAATAAATTTCACCTTGTGTTAATTTTTATGAACCCTCATGTTTTAGGTTGACATACACTGTATTTATCACTATTGTAAGGACAAGGTTGCCAGATTATATACAACTTGTCGGGGGGGGGGGGAGTGGGGGGACTGAACAACCAGGATATTCATCTTGTTTCATATAGTACACAGGTGAAGGAGGGGGAGGGACCATGCTCATAGTAGCCAGGAGAAAATCTTAGTGACAGCCCTGTAAGGAGAAATTTGATGTAAATCACTTGGGGATAAATGGGTTAAGGTTCTTTATCTACCACATGCCACCGTACGTGTGCATCATGGCTATCCTAACTAACACTGAGTAGTCAGTAATTTTAATCTGTTCATTTTGTAATTTGTCCAAACAGACACACTCAAGAAAGATTCATTTCACGAAGCTAGTCAAATGGTACAATAGGGGGGCATACATTCACAAGAGCTGCACACACTCTTACTATACGATCGATCATGGGAACCTGGGCATGTGGTGACCCATGAGGATTACATGCAAGAAAGTCAGTAGGCAGTGTACCTTCTAAAATAGCATACTTTCGCCGAAGCAGTCCAATAACTCTTTCTACATGGATGCGAACGCTTGCTATGCCCCTTGTTTTCTCCACATCAACTGGGTCCAGTTGGGATTTTCCTTTAGTGAATGCTGGAATAACCAGCTTTGCTTGCTTCAGGCCAACACTCTCTGTAATAGTGAACCCCCTGTCTGCCATCGCCATATCCCCAGGTAACAAGTGTTCTAAAAATCCACAGTTTTCTGTAAGAACTTGTCAGATGTGCGCCCCCCCCGGCGCCCCGGCTGCAGATACATAGGATATGTTTCCTTGAAGGGTAATTCCTATCAGGATTTTTATTGTGTTATGGTGCTTGTAAGACGAAAAGGTTTGGGCCCTGGCTAAAAGATTTGTTGGCCTTTCAATAAAGACCTCAAAACAGTCGATGATGACAGTGACCTTTTTCCCAAATGCATATTGAAAACACATTGGCATGGTATGGCAAAGCTGTTCTCGTTCTGGCCAGTAAACAAGAGGAAATAACTTGGCATCCATCACAACCATCCAAGCCGAGAAAACACGTGAGACAGTAGCGATAGATACAGCAAATCTGTAGGCCAAGTCTTGAAATGGCACATTTAATCTCAGTTTCATCAGCACCATAACAAATTCTTGAAATTTGTTGAGGCTTTGAGTACGGCGATTGACGTGAGGGGCAACTTGTTGACATATCACATTGAGAATTTCGTAGGACGGAAGTCCTGTGTAAAACCTCACCCTTTCATCTGCCTTGAAAAACTCCCTGTCTGGAGCTTGATATCCACTTCTCTTTGGGATGAGGTAGTCGAATTCTTCTGTCTGAGTTTCCGCGTCCCTATCAGGTGCTTTAGAATCGCTTGATTTCCTGAACAGATAATCAAACGCCTGTGTCTGCGTTCAGCATCCACATCAGGCAGTTCACGATTGTTCGTTTTTCTGTAGAGATAATCAAAGGCCTGTGTCTGCGTTTCAGCATCCACATCAGGCAGTTCATGTTTGTTCGTTTTTCTGTAGAGATGATCAAACGCTTCTGTCTTGAGTTTCAGTACTAATCCATGACATGGATGCCACGTTCTCACTCCCGTGCGATTCAAATATTTCCCTTGCATTTTCCAAGGAGGCATCTTCAGGCTCCTCCACGTTTGCTGCATCAGCATACTGATCTGAAGTACCCTCTGTGTTTTCTGAAAAATCGATAGAAGCGATTCGTGGGCCGCTTTCATTGACTCGCTTACGTCTCGCAACAGCTTCTAGCTCCTGTCGCTCAATGGCACTCTTTCGACGCGCTTTCGCTCTTTCAGCCCTTTCTTGCGCCATTTTTGAATTCCTCTCTCTGTATTCTTTTTTTCCAAGGTTCAATGTTGGAAGCCAGTCAACATTATGCTTGTCCCAATGCTTAGCAGGGCTACCTGACACAAAGTGGCGGCTACAAACTCGCTCACTTTGTAGAATATTTTTGTATTCGGTATCGCCTCGACTAATCGCCGAAATCCATCTCCCTCGCCTTGTTTTCGTCAGTTCCTCCATCTCTTCCCCTTGGTTTTTAATGACAGAAGGGATGCGAAACATTCCTATACCATCTTTATTGCCGGTTTTAGTTCCACAACCGACTACAATACATAAAACCATAACTGCGTCTCCTACCAGCTCTTACTTTGTTTACATCTGAGGGGCTCCAACATGGCGGACGCTACACGTGGTCAATTCTTAGGTCACGTGGGTGAAAACCAAGAATTAAAGTACGAGAAACCCCTTTGCAATTGGGCCCCTTCCTCACCCACCCCCCCCCCCCCCTCCCCGTCCCCCCTTCACTCCGGACCAACGCTAAGTTACGTTACTGTCACGTGCGACATGGCTCAGTGCTTTCGCTCTGTGTTTTGCTAATATTGCTGTGGTTTCCCGTCGGAAAAACTCGCTAAGGTAAGGAATAATTTCCAAGCATTAAGTGAATCTGATTGTTGCTACCATGTTTTGAGATACCGCTGTTTCCTAAAAGCGGATTTCAACGTGCAATTCGACGATTAACTTGAGTTTTATAACGTAACCGTCTAAATGCGAAGTGGGCCAAATTTCAGAATATGCCAGCTGTGCTTATTAGTTATTTCATAGCGGGTAGATGCCTCCAAATTCAAAGTCCTAACTTCGTCTACCTAAGAATATGCCAACAAAGCAAACGAAAGTAAAGAAACGTGTATTCCGACGAATGAAAGTCAAATTAAGTGGAGCTGTGTGTTGATTTCCGACTTGACATCAAAGGTCTAAGGGTCGCTCATATTGCTCGAGTGACCTGTTTTGAAATTTTTGTCAGAATTCGCCGTTTAATTTACCCCAATTTTTTTTCGCCCGACGTGTAGTTGAAATGATTGTTCTTCCCCCGAGTATAGTCTCGTTGGGTGAAGCCATGTACCAGAGTGCTTTTTTGAGCCTTGAATTTCGTTTAAATTCAGTGTTCGTGAGCTCTGATCTGTCGCGAAGCATAAATTTAAATAATTTGTCAAAAATTCAGGTTCAACTCTCTTTCAAATTTTACACCGGCAATAAGCAGAGGAAATAAGGTCTTTTGATTTCCTGGATTGATCTTTTGTACAACGCTTTAACTTTTTAAACGGGAACTTCCGGAAAATGCCCGATTTCGGGGTCAATTTAGGCCGCTATATAAAAATACAAAACAAATGCCAAAAAAATTAATACAAATGTAAACGACCTGAAACTTATATTATTAGAACTAGTTCACCTAGGCCTTTATTCTGGCAAAGTTTGGGAAAATCGGATTTTCTATCTTGCATGACCGTAGTTGATCCTTACAGCAAACTGCTCTTAAAATACTAAGACAGCTGCAGTGACTAAGGGGTCATTAAAAATTTTGTGGAATGGCAGAATGGTAGGGAAGAGAAAAATCTGGCAATCGAGCCTTGCACCCTCACAACTAAAAAGTCTTAAGTCCAACGCTTGGACACTGATATATCCAATATGGCGGCTAAGTTGAAAGAACATTATGTTTTCAGCATTTGTTGTCTCATCTGCTGTGTTGGTACACATTGACATTTATTAGTCACGTGCAATGTCTTTCAGTATCTGATAAAACATCGAATACTATGAGCGTTTTAGCAGCTAATAAGACACGCCATACTAATAAGAAAAAAGGTTAATCGATACGAAGTCACTGCTTGTGATGTTTAGTCGACTATTTGATATGTCCATGGGCTTATGCATTATTAACGATTTTTTGAACGATTATTATTTACTCGTTGCGATGCTAAAAAGTTAAAAAGAATGTCAAAAGTGCTAAGAAAAAGTAATGTTTCTTTAAAAGAATGGGGTATCGTCTTGGGAGCGGGCACGAAGTTTTGTCCCAACAGCTTTTGCCGTGTGCAATGACTCCAATGTCTTTCTACTCAGGTTGTTCGCTTTGTCAATAATCTTAAAGTTGTTGAAGTCAATAATGTGATTAAAAGTCCACGCGTGTTTTGCGACGTTGGAACCTTTAGTACAATGCTTTATGTTCCTGATGTGTTCTTTTCTCCTAGTAGTAAAAGATCTTTTAGTTTCGCCAATGTAGTTCCACGGGCAAGGCGCGCATGGAATTTCATAGATGAGTTTGCATTGGTCGTCTTCGGCCGGTCGAAACTTAGGGATAGGGAAAAGCTGTTGTAAAGTTTTGACCAGTTTGCTGGTGACTTGGATGTCGTGTTTCTTGAGGATTCTTGTGAGAGGTTCCGTGATGCCTTTGATGTAGGGAAGGACTGCTAAGTTACGTCGATTTGTTGGCTCAGTCCATTTAAAGAACATACCAACCAACTGGTGTGGGTGTAGGTGGTGGAGACCTCGCTTTCTTTCTTATAACATCAGCAGCGATTTTTAGTGGAATACCGTTGGAGTGTAAAGCGGTGCAAACACGAGCAATTCCGCGAGTTTTATAAGGTTAAAACCACGAGGGGGAGCTGAGTGGTTTTTACACCCGATAAAACACGTGCTGCAAGTTTTTTTTTTTGAACGGCTTGAAAGACATTCTTGGAAAAACGTGGGTCAGTACAGACAGTTATGCTTTGGTGAACGTTGGAAATTAGCGTACGAGAAAAACATTAGGGATTAAATTGGTATACAATAAAATCAAATCTCACACGTGTTTTGAACTCCTGTGTTTCTAAACGAAGAAGACATTGCAACCTGTTCCAAAGTTTTTCAATTCGGAAGAATGAAAATGCCGAGGAAGAGAAGAATTTAATGCGGAGTGCTACCCCGAAGTCAATACATGCAGTGATTTAAATAGTTTGTTTGTTTGTTTGTTTGTTTGTTTTTTTTTGGGGGGGGGGGGTGGAAATGTAAAAATAGTATCCCAACTAAGAAGTCTTAGTGCAACGCTTTCACACTAATATAGCCAATATGACACTCAAATTTGTTCGCGTATTAAATTTGTCGAAGAACTGTGCAAAGAGAATGGTGAAAGGTATCCTGCACGATTAATGTACAGCGTTGTGTGTGCGATAAGTGAAAGGAACATTGAGTATGTCAGCTGATAAAACACCCCATACTAATAAGGAAAAGGTTTTTCGATCGATACAAAGTCACTACACGTGATGTATTATTTTCCATTTGATGGGTGAATAGTTTTTGAGAATTATTAATGACTTAAGGAACGATTATTATTCATTCCCTGTTAATATTCATTAGTGCTCATGCATAGAATATAAGCATGCCTGGGTTATTCATAGTTGTCAGTTTTGCCTAACTTTCGCTGGTATCGTTTGAAATATACCCGAGCGTCCGTTCCCAATGAACGACCCTGCAAGTGTCCAGCAAATTTTACAGCCCCTTTAGGCTCTGTTGAGCAAGCTGCTCCGCCATCCACGTCTTTATCTCAGGCGGGTGCAACATCAGGAACAACCGTGAGCGGTAACAATGCGTCTAAAAGTTCTTCTCAGGAAAACGCAGCTGGATCGAATGTGTCCAACAACCCGACATTGGCCTTCGAGGTATTCAGCTGCAATGTTTTTGTTTTGTATTCTAGCAGCGGTTTGTTGGTCATTTCTTTGTTGCCCAACGTCACATTTCTTCGGTGATGTTTTTCCTGTTGCTCGGGAGCCGGTTTTTAGACTTCGCGATGGAGCACATGGTCGGTATTCCGTTTGGGTTCGCCAAAATACAGGCGATAATCGGTTGTTTTATATCATCTTTTGGTGTTGCACTCGTTTGTTTTCTTTTATTGTTTGTTTGTTTCTTGTGAATTAGGGTTGCTATATATCTGGGAGCTGTTCTGTTTTGCCAGTTGAAGACCGAAGAAATTATTTACGCTGTTTGCACCTATTGTTTCTCACTTGTCCGTTGAGAGGGGCGTGGGACGTGAGGGTTTGGTCAAGATCCGTTGTAGGCTGACAGTGGTGTTTGGTTTTGTTTGTCGGGCCACATAGTAGAGTGGCCCGTTTGAGTAATGTGTCGAGGACTTCAGCTCTGTGCCACGAGGTGGTGTAAAAAAAAAGAAATCGGTCGGGGACCGATTGTGCAGTGTGTTGCTTACTTCTGCTCTGTGCCATGAGGCGGCGTAACAAAAAGGAGGAAAATCGGTCGAGGACCGATAGAGCGGTGTGTCGGGAAATTTTGCCCAGTGCCAAGAGGTGGCTTGGAAATAAAAGGAGAGGAACAATTAAATCTGAAACCGTTTGTGCAACAAGTATATTTTGTTCGTTATCGCTTTCTCCCACGAGGTGGCGTAAGAACGGAGGGCGACGAAAAAAAAAAGGAGAAAGAGGGCCAAAAAAACTACCTACGTTGACCATATATGGTGACCTCGTGGTGAAAGGAAATAAAAATAAATTGGTCCACGCGGTGGCTGTGTGTTTTCCATGTGATGCCGTGGGAACTTCTGCGAAAATTCGGTGTTATCTTCATTGCTAATGATTTGGTCCTTCAGTATACTACAACCTGGAGAAAGGATATATATTAAGGTTCCGGCCACAATGATCGGTGCACTAAAGAAGGAATTAGATGAGTGGAAGAAAAGGGAAAAAATGGATGCGTCGGCAATCGACTCTGCTTTGTGGACCCTCCAGATGGTGATTACGCGTCTAGCAGCTCTTTTTTACTCATATGCTACGATCGCTGCCCTTGATGAAGTGTTCACTGTCACGAAGGAAAGGAAGGATGAAAGTGGGTCGCTTTATGAAATGGTGCTAAGGCACTGCTGTCCGTTGTTGAGCAACCCGTGCCTTCAGCAGGTATTAATAAAGCTGGTGGTGTCTAGGGGAGTGACAAAGGTTATTGTTAAGGAAACCAAACAGCCCGTCCCCGTAAATCAAGGTTCGTTCACTGGACGAACGGGAAAGGCTCCATGCCAGAGGCCTGGTACCAATCGCAGTCCTAGATAACCTTCGGAGAGGAAGTGCTGGGTGTGTGGTAAAGCGGGACACGAACGATTTTGCCCGAACAAGCGTTGAGGATTGTGAAGTCAGTGAAAGTGACCTGCTTTGAAATGGAATTCTGGATTGTCTTTGTTTTTTGCAATTGACAATAATAAAATGTAAAGGCATGGTATTAGGCCTGTGTCGCCTTCTATTTTTTCTTTTGGAAATCTGTGATATCGAGGTTGGGAGAATTGACCCCGTCAGCGTCTTGCCCATAGGCATACCCTTGAGACCGATTACTCGGACTACAGTGATCATTTTCTCCGAACTTGGACTTGCAGTCTCCTAGTCCAGTCCCTTAACCCTCCTTTCTTCCCGTCCCTAATATAGGGGCTGAACCCGGGCAGGCGAAAGAAGAGTCCAGGATAACTTGCATGCGCATGCTCAGAACGAACCAATCCAAAAATTACTAGGTCCCAACCACGCTGCTCCCGTCAATGTGCCGCGCAATGTCTTTTTCAGCTTGCGCTCGCGCAATTTCTTTGACGTTGATATTGTGGTAAAAACGTAACTATCGAAATATGGCCATGGTTTATTACTTCCAAATATGGTTTTCCCCCGATTTGGGGGGAAAAGTGGCGGCGTTCTGAGCATGCGCATGCAAGTTATCCTGGACTCTTCTTTCGCCCGCCCGGGTTCAGCCCCTATATGTGGCGGGAAGAAAGGAGACTTCAGGGACTGGACTAGCAGTCTCCGTTTTCAGTTCGTCTTTATGATTCACAAGGCAGATACGATGACGTTTATGCCCTTAGAAAAGAAAAATAAAAAGCAGGCAAAGGGAATTACGATGGATATCTCTGGACTGGGTAAACTGAGTTTG
>JAEMPF020009770.1:54849-56295 GCA_022496165.2 Catalaphyllia jardinei
CCGTCGTGAAAATTCCGCGTCACGCAAAAGCTTAGAAATTCAAGCGTAGTAAACCAAGAACCCATTCGGGAGTGAAAATTTGTATGAATATTAGTTTTCATCAAAGTAAAATCTTAGTAGGATCAATAGTTCTAAAGTTTGAATTTTAGTGACGTCATGTGAAAACCAGAAATACTGAGGAATCACCTTAATTGTACCTTGAAACAGCAAGAAAAACCGAATATTCAGTCAAAGGTGATTGAATGTATAAACCACTGCACAAGTGTTTGAAATCTCTCGGTCATCCAAACGAAGCGGTATACCGAGGCTCTGGTCTCTTAGTCTTTTCTTTTGTCAGAATTCTATCTTGCACAATCTCTGTCCAACTTCTCATGTTTCTTCTGTTCAAGTACTTGACTGACAAATGCACAGTTACAGCAACGTTGTACTGGAAGCTCTGTGTGGGCCACACGGGATGACTGGAGGATAAAACATGTTTTGTGGAGTACTTATCCAAACAGAAGCGAACAACAGAGTTCTTGAATCAACCAAGAAACGTAAAGTTTACAGTTCTTGCATTAACCAATACTAGATGGAAAGTGAAATGCTGCGAGTGAAGTTTATGTGTAAGATGTTTTGATGTCATTTAGGATCAACGTGAGTTGGTCGCAAAAATAACCCCACCCGAAAAGCGGCTGTTGAAAAGACTCCTTGCCTTGTTTAGTAGTACTTATAAAGATTAATGGAATTACTATTTTATACAAGCTATTTTATAAGAAATACCGTACTTTGATTTTTTTTAACTGGGATGTTCACATTGGTTATTTTTAAACTGAGGTTGACCAGTTTTCTTTTCATGTTTTATAATTGTAGGCATCTGCAAATTCCCCATGTCATTAATAAATTGATTTTTTTTTAAAGGTATTACCTATCTTTTTCATCACAACATTGAAAAAGCAAAACACCAATGTTAAATAAAAAGCAGGGGTGTTTTATTGGGTTAAAACCGCAAGGCGCAGCCGAGTGGTTTTAGACCCGATAAAACACGTGCGGCGAGGTTTTTGAACGGCTTAAGAAACATTCTTGGAAAAGCTTGCGTCAATAGACAATTACACATTTGTGAACGTTTGAAATTAACATACGAGAAAAGCATTAATCCCCGGCCAAACGGTCGTAATATTTAAACACAACAGATCGCAACATTGTTGGATGCAACATGGCGCGTGCGTTTGGCCACCCTGTTACGACATGTTGCGTTGCGACATGTTGGGAGTTATTGGCTCAAATTTTAAAAATGTTCAAACTTTTCATGCAAAATTTGTAAATATTGCATGATGCTGTAGTCGTTTGGGTTAGGTTTATTATGTTGGGTTGTGTTGCGTTGAGATGTTGCTATCGTTTGGCCGGGGCTTTAGGCATCAAAATGGTATTCAAGAAAATCAAATCGCACATGTGTTTTAGACTTTT
>JAEMPF020010956.1:0-2500 GCA_022496165.2 Catalaphyllia jardinei
TTTGGAATACTTTTTGCTAGAGACCATTTGTTTTTATAAAAAGCATCAATAAAAAATTGGTCTAATTCTAATGCTTTTAGCAAATTATCTCCATCTAAATTAATTTGCATACTTGTTCCAAGATAATTACCATTTAAATCATAATTTTCTTAAATTCCAAATGGGGTTACACCCTCATATAGAACATAGAGAGTTTTACCTTTATAGAGAATTGGTATTTGAGTTCCATTACGTTTGTTTTCTTTCGGAGAACCAAAAGTAATTTCATTTACATCAATATCAGTAAAATTAACTACTTGTATATTGTTTTGTTTTGTTTCTTTTGTTGCTTTTGTTTGTTTTGTTTCTCCCTTTTCACTTTGTTTATTATTCATTATATTTAATAAAAATATATTTTTTTAAAATTTATTTTCTTTCTTAAATATTTTTTTTCATGTGGGTATTTTTGATCGCTAAACAATAACTAATTGATCTCCTACTTTATCAACTACAACATCTTTCTCATAGAGGACAATGGCATGAACTCTAAATTGGTCACCATTATTAGTGTTAATCATGTATTTAAGAATAAGTTGTTTTGGATCTCTACTCACTCCCTCAGCTTGGTAACTTAGATAAAAAAGATAAGAGGATAAATAGATGTGAAATTAGTGATGTTAAGTTGAGTACCAGTATTATAATCATTCTTCTTCCATGAATAACCCATTAGACTAGAGAATAGTCTGGTTTTACTCTCACTATCAAAGTCACGTCCTGGATAAAAGACACCATCACCATATTCAAGTCGGCAGCTAGTTAGGGAACTATTAGCATCACCTGCATTTAGTTTAAAGGTATCAAATATATATGGATTATCTGTCATTGAATTATTCTTATTTCTCTGTAAATAGACAAAGACATATCTTACTTTATCAATAGAGGCTGAGATTCTGAAATCACCACTTGTATTTGTTAAATCTGATCTCTGATACATTTCTCGGAGGTATTTCCATTTACTTGGTTTTCCGTAATCAGAGACGAATTTAGTCATTAGAGCATCTTTTGGTTGTAATCGGGGAACCCATAGGTAAAAACGATCAATTACTAATCGAGTTGTATCAACTGCACCATAAAGTGCTTCAGCATCAGGTGTTAAGTCTATTTCAAATTCAAGTTGCATTGGTGGTAGCATTCGTCCCTCTAATTCTTCAAAAAAGGAGTATCTGTTTAATGGAATACTCACATTAACTTTTGATCTATTTGCTGTTAATAAACGTCTCACTTCTAAATTAGGGTTATTTGCAGCCACTGAAGATTCAGCAGTATCTAGATACCAAAAACTATTTTTTGCTACACTTCTAGCATAATCATCTGAATATTCTAATAAATTTTTGCAAAAGTAACTAGATGAAGATTATCAGTATCATAGATAATTTTACCAGCACTCTTAATAACAAGATGTCTAATAAGAGAATGTGAGCCACAAAGTAGTGTTGTGCGTGTGTCAGCGTTATCTCCACCATCAGCTTTAAGATCTAAATGGAATTGCACTTCAAAATAGGCATTATACCAATCATAAAAAGAACTTCTATCATTTATTACGAATTTACAACCATTTTTTTGTTGCTCTGCACCATTTGCTGGAGCTCTTATATTGCTTTCAAGTAAAAATCGGACTTCTTCATTTCTCTGGACGTTTTCTGGTGATCTAAATGACATATATATTTTAATTATATATTTTTTTTAAGATTGCGCTATAAGATTATTAATTAATGTGCTAACTTCCTGTAGAGTCATTTTAGCATTATTTGCTGTCTTATTTGCTCTCTTTTTAGCTGGCGCTCCTGATAGTCTCTCTCTTATAAGATCACCTGATTTTTCTGCCATTGCATTTAACTTTTCTTTTCCTTTTTCTTTTACCTTTTTTGACCCTTTAGTTACTTTTCTTCCTATTGCTTTTGCTACAGTACTACCAACTGCACTACCAACTGCACTTGCAGCTGCTTTGAGAGGCTTCATAATATTATCAACTACAAGACCATTTCCTCTGTGCACATAAACATATCTTCCAAGAGATGGATGATACATCTTTCTGAACTCTCTCGATTTAAGCATATAATTATTACTGCTTTATTTTTTTTAATATTAGTGAAAACGCAGTATCTGCATTATTTAAGTAGACTGGTCTCCTTAATCCATCAGTTATATAGATACGTATACTTGAAATACTTGTTTTATTTAATGGGTTAAAAACAATACGCCTAGGTTCAAGAGTAAAACCATAGGATGCTCTTAAAGTTGCAGTACCAAAACTGTAAATAATATCTGATTCCTGACCATCAACTAATGAAGTACTAGTTAAATCGCAATGAATATGTAAAACATCAGTATCCTCGGTTAGATTTGGTGCTCTCACTCCTATATTCCGCTCATCTTTTAGAATCTTCTTATCATAGCCAATAAGTTCATTAAAATCAGATTTAGTTAAATCAAGCTGATAGTTTGAGTCTAAAGTTATAAT
>JAEMPF020010956.1:7500-15139 GCA_022496165.2 Catalaphyllia jardinei
AAGATCATTTAAGAAAGATTTAAATGATAGAAAAAATAAGAAAAAGTTAGTGCAAAAGAGAGATGTAGCAATGAGGGGATATATTAAATGTTATGATATTACTATTATTGATGAAAAAGATCCACAGATGCAATTAAACAATACTACACCATATGTTCAGAGGATTTTAGATAGTGATTTAGCAGAATTAAAAGGTTTAAAAGTTACAGTAGGATTGAGAGTTAACATGAAAAAAGAGAAAATAGATGAGAATGGAAATGTCACTTATATATATCGAGACCCTACGTTTCCAAATAGAACCCCATTTATTTTAACAAGTTATAATGATACTATGAGAGAGATAGACAGAGCATCTGAAGAAATAACTAATATAATATCTGGTTGGCTTTCAGAAGGTTCTGGTTGGGTAGTAGATAAAATATTAGAACATTATGTAAATGTTGTTAAATATACACCATTAAGTGGCGGCTCATATATTGATCTACCACAGTTTTTAAAAAATTCTAAAAAAAGGTTTAATTAACATTAAGAATAAGGATGATATGTGTCCTGTATGGAATCTCTTAAGATATTTATACCCAAGAAAGACACATCCAGAAAGAATAACTCAGGAAGATAGAGAAATTTTAAAGAGGTATGATATAAGTGGAGTAGAATTTCCAGTAAAAGAGAGAGGTATTAGGCAACTAGAAGATATTTTTAGTCTTAATATATTTTGTTATTTTTCAGATGGTAATTCAATTTACCCACTATGGAAAGGTGGAGATAAATATAATAGGACTGTTGACATGTTAATGATTACAGATGGAGATAAATCACATTTTGTTTTAATAAAAAGTTTAAATTCATTATTGTTTGATACAACAAAACATCACGATAAAAAATATTTTTGCAGACATTGCTTTTATGGTTTACCATCAGAGAGAGCTCAAGAGATGCATACAGAGAGCTGCAAGAAAATAGGTGATAATACAAAAGATAAATATCCTGGCCCTATAAAAATAAATGGTAAAGAATTCCCACAACAGTTATTTTTTAAAAATTATAATAGGCAATTACCAGTACCATTTATAATATATGCTGATTTTGAATCAATTGTTGAAAAGATATCATCAGTATCTCAGAGTGGGGATAAATCATATACAGAAAAGACTGGAAAAAACGCTGCATGCGGTTATGGTTATAAAGTTGTTTGTCACAGAGATAAACAGTATAGCAAACCATATGTTGGTTATAGAGGAGAGGATGCAATAGTGAGATTTATAAGAGATATGTTCAGAGAGAGAAAGGAGTGTATTAAGACAATAAAGGAGAAATTTAATAAACCTCTAGAGATGACAGAGAGAGATGAGGAGAATTTTAGCAGAGAGAAATCATGCCATATTTGTGAGAGGGAATATACAGAAGATGATAAACCTGTCAGAGATCATTGTCATATAACTGGGGAGTATAGAGGTTCAGCTCATAATATATGTAACTTAAATTATAAAATAGATCCATTTAATTTTCATATACCTATAGTATTTCATAATCTAAAAGGTTATGATAGTCACTTAATAAAAAAAGAATTGGGAGATATATTAAAAGATGAGAATGAAAAGATAAGATTAATTAATGAAGATATTGATAAAAGGAATAAGAAAGTAGATGAATATAATGATAACCTCTATAAGGAGGATGCTCAATTCTATAAAGAGAATCCCTATGCTTTTGAAGAGGTTAAAAAGAAACATAGAAAGAAAAGATCAAAATTAGATGTTACTATTATACCATGCAATAGTGAAAAATATATGTCATTTTCAATTGGAAAACATTTAAGATTTATTGATAGTTACCAATTTTTAGCTTCTTCACTTGATGAGTTAGCTCAATCACAAAATAGGGATAAAATGGTATATATGCGAGAATGCTTCAGAGATGATAGAGAATTTAGTCTCATGTTGGAAAAAGGTGTTTATCCATATAGTTACATGGATTCATTTGAGAGGTTTAATGAAAAGTCTCTCCCCGATAAATCAAAATTTTATAATGATTTAAATGAGAAGGAAATAAAAGATAGATTATGAGCATGCGCGAGAAGTATGGGATGCATTTAACATTAGTGATATGGGCGAATATCATGATCTATATTTAAAGGGTGATGTGCTGCTACTTGCTGATATTTTTGAAAACTTTCGAAAGACAAGCCTTAATGGAAGGTATAAACTTGATCCCGCCCATTATTATACTTTACCTGGAATGGCATGGGATGCTGCATTAAAAATGAGTGGTATTAAATTAGATCTAATATATGATGCAGAAATACATCAATTTATAGAATCAGCGAAGCGTGGTGGGATAAGTTTTATATCACATAGATATGCTGCCGCTAATAACAAGTATATAGAGGGTTATAAAGAGAGGAGTGAGACCAATTATTTGATGTATTTAGATGCATAATCTTTATGGTTGGGCAATGATTCACCCAATGCCCTATTCTGGGTTTAAATGGGTAAAAGATCCACCTGATTATGGAATGATGTCAAAGGTTGAGGGTATTGGGCGATTTTATGAAGTAGATCTAGAATATCCTGAACACCTACATGATCTGCATAATGAATATCCATGCGCCCCTGAAAAAAGGAAGATAACTAACGATATGCTATCAGACTATTGCATAGGCATAAAAAATAAATATAGATTACCAAACTCAACAGTAGAGAAATTGGTAACTACACTATATGATAAGGAGAAATATATAGTTCACGAGAGAGACCTCTATCTATATATCCAATTAGGGCTAAGAGTGAAAAAGGTGCATAGGGTTTTAGAGTTTAATGAGAAACCATGGTTGGAAGAATATATCCAATATAACACTGATATGAGAAAAATGGCAAAGAGTAAATTCGAAAAAGATTATTACAAACTAATGAATAATTCTGTTTTTGGAAAAACAATGGAAAATGGCAGAAAGAGATGTAATGTAAAATTAGTCTCTAATCCTGACTATTTTTTAAAGCTAACAAAAAGCCCATACTACAATGGATGCAGCATATTTTCAGAAAACTTAGTCTGTGTTAACATGAAGAAAAAAGAAGTATTACTTAATAAACCAATATATGTTGGAGTTAGCGTTCTCGATGTGAGTAAAGTCTGTATGTATGATTTTCACTATAATTTCATTAAAAAGAAATATGGCGATAATGCTAAGTTATTATTTACTGATACAGATTCATTATTATATGATATAAAGACAGAAGATATATATGAGGACTTAGATAGACATCGAGATCTGTTTGATAATAGCGACTACCCTCGAGATTCCAAATACTATTTCGATAAATACAAAAAAGTAATTGGGAAATTCAAAGATGAATTTGGTGGAAAACCAATAATAGATTTTATAGGATTAAAAAGCAAAATGTATGATGTTGAAGCAATAGGTGACAGTAAAACATCTTGAAAAGGTGTAAAAAAGCATTTAAAAAAGAATGGGATAATTAATCATTCTGATTTCAAGAGCACCCTCTTTAATAATAAAATAATGCATCATGGAATGAATACTATGAGATCTAATCTTCATGACATATATTTTTATCGGTTAAATAAAACAAGCCTATCATGCTATGATGATAAGAGATATATAAGGGATGATGGGAAGACTAGTTATGCTTATGGGCATTACAAAATTTAGGATAAATCTTCTAAATCTTTTATATCTATCCAACTGTTGAATTTTTCTGGGTAACCTTTCCATTTGACTAAAGCTTTTTGTCCTTTTTTCTAATGACTTTTTCTATTCTAAAAACAGTTTGATCTGTCTTTTGCAGCTCTTCTGTATAAAAAGATCCTTTTATTTCTTCACCCTCTAAATCTTTTATTTTGTAAGTTATAGGAATTGTGGGCAAAATTCTGTCTATAACGAATACTTCTGTCCAATTAGGAGTATATCCTTTATCAAAATTTTTTCTTTTATATTTGCTTATACGAACAGTATCGCCCACTTTAAATATAGGTTTATCAATATTTTTATTAGTAAAGATAGAGTAGTAGTTTCCAGAAATGCCTTAATTAATGAGCATGAGTATTAATATTCCCGATAACGCCAAAGGAAAACAATTCTATTTTTGGTTATTTATTAGAGATGATAATATAAAATTTATTTTCAGTGGTCTCTCTAAACAGATCACTGTAACTCATCCCCGATTTCCAAATCATGAATTTAGTATAATCTATGTGTCAGATTCTCCTTTCACTATAAAGAGAGGTTTAGTAACCAAAAATATCTATAATTTGAATAGTGATGCTTATGGATATATCAAAGAATATGAAAAGAGTGAAGGAACAATTATTTAAAAATATTTAATGTCTTATACAATATATGGGCTTCACTAATGGAGAACAAAAACTAGAGGCAAAAGCAGTTAAAAGCGAAAAGGGAGATAGAGGCATTGGTTTCTCTTTGACACCCGACCAGCATTACCATATTAAAAACAAAACATTAACTAATGTATCCGTTCCAGTAGATAACAGTGACGCGACCACTAAAAAATTCGTCACGGATTTATTAAAAAATAAAGCCGGAACTACATATGTAAACAATGAGTTAGCTAAAAAAGCCAATAAGGCAGACGTTCAGATAGCCCTAGGTGATAAGTTAGAAGCGAGCGATCTGAACATTATAAATAACACTTTGACTGTGCATCAAAACAATAAAGCCGAAAAGAGTTATGTAGACAACCAATTAGCGGGTAAAGTTAACTTAACAGATTTTAACACAGCTATAAATCTGAAAGGAAATGCGTCCCACATAACAACCCTATCTAATACAATAGATTCACTTGAGAGAAACAAAACAGACAGTGCAGATTTTAACGCTCTAATTGCTAATATAAATGACTATATTACCTTTCTTCAGCAATCCATGCTGAAGAAAATGGACCTCTCTCTCTCGATGCTTTTGAATGGTCTTTCGGAAATGGAGCAAGTGGTCAAAACTATGGCTTTCCAATTCCTATTTCTTCTAGAATTTTATATGGTGCTTTGTCGTCTACTTTAAACAATAACGCTCCTGAATTAATTGTAGTAGCCGTAATTGTAAATGGTAATGAAGTAGGAAACGAATATTATATTACAAAACCTTCTGGACATTTCTCAACTACAACTGCTTTTAATACACCTATTGAAATAAGGCCAGGCGATAGAGTTAATTTTAGAAGTAAAACTAACAGCAATGTCACACATACTATAATAAGTCTAATCATAGAACTTGACTTATAATTAGAAGAATGAGCACAAGAGATAGTAAGGAAACACGTTTCCCTTTGTCTGTTGCAACAGACAGTGCGTGGGTAGTAGGGAAACACGTTTCCCTTTGTCTGACGCATCAGACTGTGTGGCCGTAGTAGGGAAACATGTTTCCCTTTGTCTGACCCATCAGACTGTGTGTGGGTAGCAGGGAAACACGTTTCCCTTTGTCTGACCCATCAGACTGTGTGTGGGTAGTAAGGAAACACGTTTCCCTTTGTCTGTTGCAACAGACTGTGTGTGGGTAGTAGGGAAACACGTTTCTTGCATTTATAAATAATTTTCCTGTAATTATTTATAAATATGACTAGAACAATTTGCGATTTCAATCATATTTCACCAGACTTGAATAGCGATCAAATAGATGAATTTATGGGTTATTACAAAACCATTCATCGAAAATGGTTTTTATATAAGAAAGCTCATAGGTATTACAGAAATATTAAATATGCAGCAAGATTGTTTTCAGGTGCCATTGCCGGAGGCGGTATTGCATCAGCTATTGTCTCAGGATCTATTTTGACTATTATTTCTCTTGGTGGTTCTATGCTAATTGAATGTTTGCTTGACTACAAGAACGTTAATGAAAACATGAATAACTGTAAGTATGCTTTCCAGAGCTATGCTCATATGCTCGTTAGAATAAAGAGTGCATTAAGGCGAGGTAGCTTTAATAATGCAGATCTTATTAATGATATTGCTAATTTAGATAATTTCTTTGTTGATATGTGTCCTTATGTTGGTAAGTATGAAAAGCATTATTGGGAAAAGTATAGTGAATAGTGAAAATTGAGTATCTATTTTATATTATATGGATAGTGAAAAAGAAGCAACAGTTGTTAAAATAAAGAAAAAGACAAAAAGACTCTCAAGTGGTAAAACACAAATTAGTTATGTAAAATTACGTAGATTTATTATTGAATTAGGTGATTTGATTAAAGAACTAGATAAAATATATAATGATGAAGAAGATGATGAAGAAGAAGATTGATTAGATAAAAAAATTTGATACCTTTTTTTATATTATATGGGAAGAGGAAAAAAGTATTATTCAAAAGAAAGAGAAAGATATAGACAAGCTGTTAAAAACATGGAAGAGAAGTATGGTGGTAATAAGATATATTTAAAAGAAAAAATTAATGGTGCTGAACCTATTATTGAAAATAACAAACATTATGAAAATCTAAAAGATTTAGCAAAGGAGTGTTTTTCTCCTAAATACTACTCTAGAGTACTCGATGGTTTTAAAAAGAGAGAATTAAAGTATAATTTAAAAGAAGATGTAAAAAGTGAATTAAACCATAATATACCTATCAATGATGGTTATATAGATAGTGAGGCTGAGGCAACAATAGTTAAAGGTCTTATTATAACTTTCCGAAGCCTAAAAACCAAATAACTTTAGTAAAAGATAGAGTTGTTGCAACAAGAGATGCAAATTATAATTATATGGATAAGAGTTTCAAAAAACAAGGTGAAAATAACAGATGTGATTTAGGAAGCACCAATCTTTACCCTTATGATTGTGATGTATCCTAGAATAAACAGTGTGTATCAATATTTTTTTTAGTACCCGATCTACCCCTCTACCCTCCCCCCTCTCTCTCCCTCTCTCGAGCCTCTTAATACTTGGTGTCCTCGTGAGCCCATGCTTCTATACTACTCATATGCTCTACAACCTTCTCTACTTTGATAAAATTTATCTATTCTCAAAAAATCTAGAGCAACCAAAGTATGAGAAATTAATGGAAACATTCGATCCTATCTCTGAAGAGGTAGGTTATGATATTATTGAAGCTAGCAATGATGAAATAATTCCTCTATCCCAACTAGATGGTGATAACCAAAAAAATAGTCATATATGATGACTTTGTTTGTGAAAAGAATCAGAAGCCTCTTGTCGATTACTTTATTGGCGGTCGTCATAAAGGTTGCAGTGTTATCTATCTAAGTCAGTCTTATTATCTCACTCCAAAAGATATACGCCTTAATTGTTCTCACTTCTGCATCTTTGATAGTCACCCTTCAGGGGAGACAGCGAGAATGTGCAAAGAAGTTCATGTTAATAAAGGTAAATTCCTCAAAGCAACTTCTGAACCTTACAGTTTTGCTTATATAGATAAAATAAATAAGATAATAAGGACGAATTTTAATGAAAATATTTAAAGAAAAATTTTATATTTAATGTATATATGTCTGATTATAAAGATTTTCTCACTAAAGCTAGTTTAGAAAGTACTGACTCAGAAGATAGTGACTACTTTCCTTCTCTCTCCCAATCTTCTCTCTCCCAATCTTCTCTCTCTCAATCTTCTCTCTCCCAATCTTCTCTCTCCCAATCTTCTCTCTCCCA
>JAEMPF020010957.1:0-15813 GCA_022496165.2 Catalaphyllia jardinei
AATTCCTGATAGTCTATTCAAGCGTCATGGTCGTTGGGCGAGCGAAACCGCTAAGGATGGCTGTGTTAAAGACTATTTTAATTCTCGTCTATTGGTCACACGATCTTTAGGGATCTGAATTATATGTATTATTTTACTTTTACACCGTGCCCGGCAGGTCGGGGAAGTTCTATCCATAGGGCCGGGGTTTTTCCTCAGTTTTTGCTGCAACGGGCGCGGTGAGGTTTTTTCATCCTATGGATGCTCGTTGGTTCTTCCCCAGGTTCTTTTCGCATATGCTCCTATGTAATTGTTGCTTTGGCCTGACTCAATAAACGTGCGGCCTCCAGTTAGCACACGATAGCAAATATTGTGTCATGTTTCCTGTTGTTGTTTCGCACGGGTTAGGTGGTGTTAGGGAATTTAGACGAGAGGTGAAGTTTAGTGATTGTGAGCTAAATGTCTTTGTAAATGGGCTTAATTAAATAAGAAAATGAAGGATTCTTAAGGTAATGTTACTTCTGAGTAATAAATATTCATAGATTTTGTGCAAGTTGTCTTTGTGCATAATTTAGTGGTATATACCACTTTCACTGGAGGGGTGTATATACTGTTCAGGTTTTCATTGAGTATCCAAACACATGCACGTGATGTGGTATACATGCATACTACATGAATTGTAGTTGACTTTATAAATTATTAATGAGTTTGGGAAGATACCTTTCACCATTCTCTTTGAACAATTCTTTGACAAATTTAATACGCGAAAAAAATTCAGTGACTCAGCCGTCAAATTGGCTATATCAGTGTCGAAGTGTTGCACTAAGACTTCTCAGTTGTGATATAGTGCAAAGGTCGATTGCTAGATTTTTGTGTTTCCTATACCATTCTCGAAAAAGAAATGTCAAATGTCCGTCGCAGAAACAAATATTTAAGTCACTGCACGGATTGGCTTTGGGGTAGCACTCCGCATTAAATTCCTCTCTTCCTTGGCATTTTTAGTCGTGCGTTAAACTCTGGAACAGGACGCCATGTCTTAAAAAAAATATAGTGCTCCTTGGGAACACGATGAGAAGACGAGAGTGACGACATTTGTATTATCCGCACATCAAGGAGAATTCCGCGACACATCAGGGACCTTTTCCATCACTTGTAGCGCTAAATTTGAAATCGTGTGAGTCAAACACGCAAAGCAATAATAAAAATAGCCGAAAACGGCGCAATATCGACTGCTCCTTGCCTTTTTCAATTTATACAGTAGACTGATCTCTTAGGTACACTAGGGCTTTTAAACATGAGGTGTCAAGCTTTTATTCTAAATGAAACATTTTTCTTAGCCGTTGATCCTGGATAAGGTTTGTCAAACTGGTGTTGAAAATACGCTAGTTTTATTTCTTATTTGTTTGAAATATTGACTTTATTAATATTCCGATTGAAATTTTTCTCCATGCAAAAAAATATATTAGCGACTTAGGTACACTCGGGCACTCTAAGTTCCCGTTCTGAAGGAAGACTACGCAAAATTCCATGTTTATACGATGATCATAAGTTTTATCAAAATAATGATTTCTAAAACTTATTCCGAATAATTTCAAAAATGGTTGCTTTCGAATTCCAACTCCGCCCCCGCTGACAATAGCGTGCACTCATGCATAATTAGGCATCGTTAAGGTGTTGAAAAACAGCGCAGCAAGTTTAAACTCAGAGGGCTATTAAACATATGTTTATGCACGCGATTCACTTATCATCAAAACTCCTTCCAAGTGCGTACCGTTGTGTGACTGAAATGGTTTTTACACAAGAAATGCAGCGCGTTGATTGGGAGCTCCATTTGGAGCTAGCAGAATCCCCCATCAACCCTGCCTTTACTCACACGTCTCCACTTATTCTAAATGGTTGCGACCCCTTATTTTACCCCAAAATATATAATGCAGTGATTTAAGAACTCCACCCCCTTGCTTGTTATGTGGTCATTCAATATTTCAGCTGTCTATCCCTAAACAGGCGGTCTTGTTCCAATGGTAAATTTTTCTTCCACTTACTTTGTTAAATAGGCCCTTTGCACGACCCAGTCACATGGTACAAAATTACATATACTGGTAAGCAAGTTGCACAGTGGGACTTCTAAAACAAAAGCAGGTGCATTGTGTTGGAAGTCCCACTGTGCAACTTGCTCATCAGTATATGTAATGTTGTATCATGTGACCGGGTCGTGCAAAGGGCCTATTGGGCCAGATGAGCATGATATAGTGGCCATATGGATATCGGGACAGTAGACACAGCTTCTGATTGGCTTATTAAGAATGTCGGTATGGTAATGTAGAGTTGGATAAAATGATCTACTCACAGGCGCTGCAGCTTGGTATTGCTACGAAAGATACCTTCAGTTAAGTTTTTCAACTGGTTGTTTTCCAACCTCCTACCAACCAATAATAACAATCAGTGTCAATATAATTGTACGATAGAGGGAAAATTAAACAGTGTGTGCTTAAAGGTTGCATTCCCGATACAATATACCACGGTGCAAGTGTGGGGTGTTTTATCAGCTGATAAAACACTTGTCATTAGTGTGTGACATTGCACGTGACTTATGAATATGAATTATTTACCAAGAAAGCAACTGAGTTAACAAATGGTGATTACATAATTAATGTTCTTTTAACTTATTGCACACACAACGCTGTACAGTATTCGGGGAAGATACCTTTTATCATTCTCTTTGCACAGTTCTTGGACAAATATATAAGCCAAAAGTTTAGAGACTTGTCAGTTGTGTCGGTGCAATGCTCGATTGCTACTGAGATTTTCGTCTTTCCTACCGTTCTGCCATCCCAGAAAAAAAAAAGGTTACTTCACTTATTGATTTTGACTAGCACTCTGGATTAAGGTATCACATGGTAGGTGATTTGACAGTGTTTGGAAATCACGCTCTTACGCTGGCACTGTGAAACAAAATCCCATCAACTTATACATTTTCTGAAAGTTTAATAGTTATAGAATACAATCATATTTTTCAATTTTTCTAAAAACTTATTGACGCAGTGCTATGAAAAGAAATACCCAGAAACGCTGCTTGGCTTAAACTGGTTCGCTTCCGCGCGTGAATTATCGGAGCAGTGCGATTAACATCGGAAACGTTTTCTTACACATCACCCTCAAAAAGGGTGTCTGTGATTTTCCAGATGTGTTTTGGTTTTTTTCTTCTGCACTCTCCTAAAGTTTGATATTCTGAACGCGGTAGTTTCCTTCCACTAAAGCGGCCATAACTCTTAAACGGAAGCGAAATTAAACAAAGCCCGACACCCTTTTTCGAAGGAGGTATCCAGGAACATACCTGCCGATTGTCAGTCAATTCCCTGGGAAAACGCGCGTAAACGAATTGAAAATGTTCACCCTTATATGCAGTTTTATTTTATCGAGAAAAAGACGAAAAACCTTTTACTAGACTGGTATGATTAGGTGTGAAAATCCCCTCCGCACTGACAGATGTCGGCATGGGTCAGTTTACCACAACAATAATGGGTCATGACAAATTGAAATAAACAGACGTATTCGAGCGAGAAGCGAAAAACTACTAATAGCTTTTTAAACAAGTTTGTATTTAAACTGACGTGATTATTTCTTTTACTAATAATATTTCGTCAGCGGCATTGGTGTTATGTTGTTCGAGTTCAGCCTTCTTCGTTCTCCCGACATTTTTTGAAACCATGCCTTGTAAAGCCAAAAAAATGAAATCTCGAGGTCTACATCGTTTACATCTACATCTGTTCTTAACTCTCTCGCTGTGGAAGTTTCGGAATCGCGTCCGTTCTCCAGCAATCTCGTGCGACTAGCACTTGTTGTATTTTGACCTTCAGCCCTATTGGCGGGACTAGTGTCCTCGAGTAGTTTAAAACAATGCCACCAGGAGCCAAAGATCTTGTTCGACGCTGAACTTTCTGGTTCCACCAGATTTTCGCCTCTTCGGCTTCCTCGGAGACAAAATTTGACAAGAACGAAAGCTAACTTGCGAGGAAACAACCAGATCGAGAACAGTTCGCGTGCGCAAATAAAATATCACACCGCAATTTGCATTGAATGTGACAACTGGCGGTAAATTTTAATTAGAGGTGTCAACGCGCCGTAAGAAGTTTAACGAGATTCAAAAATAGTTTTTTCTCTTTATCGTAAAAAGTAAAAAGCTTTTTGGTCCATTCTTTTTTCAAATTATTTTTCTCAGTCTCCTCAATTTGGACAGCGAAAAAATGATTTTACGCATTTTTCATAAAAATCCACCTACCATGATACCTTAAATTCACTGCGCGAAAAGTCAAATATTCGGGCCCGAATACGCTCCAATACAGATCGGCGCACGCCGCGTATACCGCAGTGTTCTGACGTATTCAATATTACGTCTGACTCCAAATACCTCTGGAATATTCTATTAAGCGGCCTTCACTCGGCAAACTGGAGTTTGCAAACTCGTGTTGGCAAACTCAAGTTGGTGTGTGTAAACGGCACAAAAACAGTCGGCAAACACGTTGGAAAACTGTTGCCGAGAATAGAGGCATGGTCTATTTCTAACAAACAGTTTGCCAACGTATTTGCCGACTGTTTTTGTGCCGTTCACACACATCAACTTGAGTTTGCCAACACAAGTTTGCAAACTCAAGTTTGCCGTGTGAAGGCCCCTTTAGAGTCCGGCCTGTTTTTCCGTATTCAAATTGAATACTCGTGAATGACTCGAAGTGTTCGATAATCATACGGCTACGTTTTGATAGATTAACGATGCGTTCGGCTTCGAAGATATAGAGATCATTTACGACTCGAACACTTTCCAATACTCCCAGTTCTTCGAGAGTTTGTGACTGGAACACGAGATGCACGACGCCACTTCTGAAGTGTTCGTTTTTTAATACTAATGAATACGTCAGGTAGGCTCTAATTTTCGAGAATCGCACGCTATGAATACAAATACAGACAAAGGTGTTTTGCGGCGTGAAGAACGAATTTTATGCAGCGCAGGTAATATATATACACCAGCGCGTGGTTCAGTGAGACGGCACGCTAGTGTTTCGAAGCGTGCGAGACTCATGCGAAGTATGAAACGTATTCGTGTTCAAATACTGACGCATACGTGAGGTTTTAAGAGTATTCTGAACGACACACTTAAAGTGTTCTGTAGTGTTCGACTGAAACACGAGAAGGCGTTTAGTATGAAAAGTGTTCATGTTCGAATACTGACGCATACGTGAGGTTTTAAGAGTATTATTAACGACACATTTGAAGTGTTCTGAATTGTGTTCGGCTGGAACACGAGAAGCGTGTTTGGTATGAAACGTGTTCATGATCGATTAATGGCGCATAGGTGAGGTTTTAAGGTATTCTAAATGACGCACATCAAGTTTTCTGTGGTGTTTGACAGGAACACGAGACTCATAAGTAAAGTATGAAACCTGTTCAAGATCGAATATTGACGCCAACGTGAAGTCCTCCCAACAGTCAGTTTCTAAACACATTAATTAAATGAAATGAATTATTTTTTTAACCAAGTGGGACTTGCCAAAGAGTAACGGTTTAGTCAAAGCTGACTCAAGTTATCATGGTAATTTGAACCAAGCAGTTCATTTTAGAGCAACTGGCTGGTCGTAACCAAATAATGGTTGAATTGTCCCCAGTCCTTCATAAAATGATACAATATTGTAGGATGAAGCTTTTTTTTTTCATTATCCCTACCTCTTGTAATTTTTTGATTCGAGCTACCCCCTGTTTGAGGTACTTAATTCAATTGATCCCAGCAGGTCGTTTTATGCAACTGGTTCATTTGAGCCGAACAGTGGTCGTCAATATTTTGTACAATAGCTGCAGAGATTTTCACGCGCTTATTGGCCAATTTTCATTGTCAATAAGAGGACAAACACATGAACGGCAGCGTGTGAAGCCATTGCACGCATATCTCTAAAACTTCGCTGAATTCAACTGTAGCTAACTGTACTTTAAAAAGCAATTTCGAAGTCTGACTGCAGGTCATATAGTCGATTAAACATCTTGACCGGCTGCCGGTCATATAACCACAGCAAAATGAGAAAAGTTCATCTAAACTTAAATTTACGTACGCATGCTTGTGTTAAAACAATTTTGTGTCAGCGTAACGCCAAGAGGTGGAATTGCGTAAAGAGTTGATTACGGCCTAACGACGTCTTTACAGCACCTATCCACTTCAGACAAGACGTGTAACACAAAAGAAATCGCTTTGGCGGTCAATATACAAAATGAGGGAAATTCGAAGTTACACCAAAGTATGTAAATGTCTTGACAAAACATGCACACATACACCGCGCCGACAACATGAACCATAAAAGTGCAATTGCTCTGGTCAACAGATAAATACACGGCCGTGCTCCTACAATATGCCCATATTCGATAGGTCTAAGTCACGGTTCTAAAAACTTCAGAATTCTATAGCTTTGGCGTCAAGATCAAAGCCGGGTTCGGCGAAAGCCTGTTGACATTAACCCAGGATTAAACGTTAACTGCAGCGCTATTTTTTTCTTGTTTAAAATGTTTTTCACCTTTAACTTTTGTTGTAGTTTGAGATTAAGACAGCTTAAAACTGCAGTCAAACAATACAACAGAGCACCTCACAGAAAACTTACAAAACTGAAATCAAAATTCTCGCTAACCTTGGGTTAGCTTAATCAGGCTTCGAACAACCCACCCCAGGTAGTCAGGGATAAACGTATATACACGCACGGATCGCACAAACATTGAATTCAGTCTAAATTTTGCTATATGCACCCGCACTGTTACCTTCTTTCATAAATATTTTTGTTTTAACATAAGGTTTGTCATTATATTCTAGGAGTACGACAGATGAGTGGCATACTTGAGCGAAAATCCACGAACGATTATGAGCGGAGCGTATTCCACCATATTCGATACGAATATCCCAGGCGTACGTCACGCATTGTGTGCGCCTTGAATACTCTAAGATTCTGTTGCGTCACAATGACATATCCGAGTCCAGAATACTTTAGAATACTTAGGCTTTCACGCAGTGATTCCTCTCTTCCTCGGCATTTTTGTTCTACCGAATTGAAAAACTCCGGAACAGGACGCCATGTCTTATTCAGTTACAAGCAGAAACGTTCAAAACACGCGTGAGATTTGATTTTTTTTCATACCAGTTTAATGCCTAATGTTTTTCTCGTATGTTAATTTCCAACTGTTACAAATGCATAATTCTCTATTGACGCACGCTTTTCCATGAATGTTTTGCAGCGTTCAAAAATCTCGCCGCACGGGATTTATATCGGGTCTAAACGACTGGTGTCATGTTTTTACTTCATACATACTGAGATTTCTTCATGACCGACATATTTTAAAGGTTAGCAGTTACGGGTAACAGCTGCAAGAAACGGCGCCAATTCCACATCTTGCTGCTAAATTCAGTCTATGTTGGCAACTATATATTTCCTATTTTGTCATTTGTTTATAGACTAATTTGCCGACAGAAAGACTTTACTTTTAAAAGAGAGACAAAGATAATTAGTGCTTCTAAAAAATAACTGATTTATAAATGGCATCGCGAATTTGCAAATCCCTACAATTACGAAGCATGAAAAGGAAATGTGTCAACCGGGGTTTAAAAAAAACCAATGTGAAAACCTCATTTTTAAAAAAAAATCAAGAAATACGGTAGCTCTTATAAAATAGTTTGTATAAAGTAGCTAGTCCTTTAATCTTTATAAGTACTGCTAAACAAGACGCGGAGTCTTTTCCACAGCCGGTTTTCTGGTAGGGCTATTTTGGCGACTAATACACGGTTTTAATTTTAACTGAGTACTGTCTACCCTGGATAACTGCTTCACTAAATGACGCTATTGATTCCTGGTCTGCGAAGCCGCTGCTTTGTTGAAGCTGAGCCAAGGCTCTTAAATTCAAAGGTAGAGGATTGTATTGCTCGTTGCTGCATTGGGCAGGCTAACAGCTTTTTCACTGGATATATTGACCAGAATGTTTGACATAGATTGCTGTCGGTTTGTCGAAAGTGAACTCTAGTTCTCGATGCTCTCCAATTTTTTTTGTCCGAAGAATTGTGCTATGTGGGTTGGTGGAACTCCATGGTCCCTGAGAGTTTGCAAAATTGTTTTTCTGAGCTCTGTGCACGTGTTTTCTCAATTTTGAATTTTCTAGTTCAGCCTTCTCAAAAGTTTGTTTACGCCTACTTTCCTTCTTTTGAACCACTATTTGCGCGAATTGCTTATCAGGCCTTCATATGGTTTACTGCCAAATAAAATGAGCTTTCTGCACCTTTCATGTTCTGAGGTCTTTTCTCTGAAAATAGACTTTACTAATGCGAGTGGGTTGATTCCTTCGCAATCAATTTCGTTGCAGAAGGCAATACATACGATACGTTCACGCCAGAAAATAAGGGGGCTGTCCCCTTATTTTCTCTTGCTCTTTAACGATGATTTCCAAGAAAAACATTACGATTTGAAATATTCCTTTTTCGGATTTAAAAAAGGTTTTTACAAATTTCGTAAATATTTAATCGGCTTCTGTATAGAAATGTAACAAGCCTAAGAAACGAAATTTTTAGACATCAATTTATTTGAAATATTCCAAGTCTGAAAATAGTTGTTGACAGCTGTGTTGACACAGATTGATGTCAGTAATAAAATTTAAGAACATCGCCTTTTAAAATCAGTTAGAATAAACACAATCTTTCTTTCTGACGCGAATTTTCCAGGCCGTTTCAGTGCACAGCAACAAACAGAGTATAACTCGCTATAGCACATGGCTAATTGTATCTTAGCTCTAAGGTGTCTCCGACACTATATCACATAGATTTGGGAGTCTCCAACCACAGAGGACATCGATTTTCACCGTCACTAACGCGTCTTTCTCAGATTTAAAACTCGAATCGAATGGCCTCCATTGCTGACCGAAACTGCAAGTTTTCATAGCGTATTTTTTTTTAACTCCTGCAATATTCAAGGCAATATCGAGGCTTTTCGGCTTACAGGGCTGCTGAGATAACAAACACTGGATTGACATTTCCAGCATTTCCTTTAATTTGAACATTTCGCAGTTCGATTCTGCTTTCGCTTTTCGTTTACAATTTCTTTCCAAAAAAGGGACGGATTGATTTCAAGAGTGACAGTGGCGTGATTTTGATGGCCAATCAAAACTCTTTGGGGCGTGTAGCCGAGCAACAAATGAGATTGGCTCATTTTGAATAGACTATAGATTACGTCAAATGGGTTTATTCGTGTTTACCAAAGTGGGAAAGGACAATGCAATAAACAGTTTATTCCAACAGGATGAAACCGATGCAGTTCTGCTAGTAGATGCGTCAAATGCCTCTGATACACTAAACCGAGCCGCCACCCGTCATAACATCAGGGTTCTTTATCCAGCCTTACCTACTTTTAGAATCAAAACCTACCGAAGACCAGCATGACAATTTGCAACGGGGAGTAAAGAGCTTATTTCTACGGAAGGTACTACGCAAGGCGATCCGTTAGCAATGTGCATGTATGCCCTCAGTCTACAGCCGCTCATCTCTCGTCTGCAGGAAGCGAGTAAGGCTTAGCCAAACAGTGCTAGTTAGCAGATGAATCGACAGGGTGTGGATCACTAATACTACAGAACATCGGGATGTACATATGGTCGGACGAGCTGACTTTGGCCGGACCGGTCTCAGGATACTATCCCAATGCTGGAAATTGCTGGCTTATTGCGATGCCCAATAAGAAGAAGACCGCTAAGACCGTCTTCGAGGAAACAGAAATTAACAACACCAGAGAAGGAGGGAACCATCTGGGTGGATTGGCTCTGGGTTCCTTCTTGGGAACAGTAAGTTAACGACAAAATCGAAGAATGGGTGAGTCAGGTGACAAAATTGGCTTAGTTGGCTTTGTCGTAGTCCAAGCTTGCTACGTAGCATTTACTTTTGGATTAAAAAACCACTGAGGATACTGCCTGAATTGAAAGATCTACTTGCACCTTTAGAGCGCGCGATAGCTGATAGCCTGATAGCGTCCATTACAGGTCACAATAGATCAAAATTCAGCCTGAAACAATAGACCTCAGTACGAGGCTCTGGAGAATACAGAGTTTGTGGGGTTTATTTCCCAGAGCCTCGTTCTGTGGTCTATTGTTTGAGACTGAATTTTAATATATCGAAATTAGTCTATTGCACACAAGCTGAACGTGAGCTGCTGGCCCTGCCAGTGAGAATGAGGTTAATAAATCCGAACTTAACAGCAGCCTTAGAGGATACACGATAAGCTTATATCTCTAGTCTACTAGACCAAGCGATGCGCATGAGCCACCAAAAGACTATGAAGTACACGCTGTGGAACGCGAGATGCAAGTAAAGAATCAGTGTCTGAATGGAGACCTTGATAAGGTGAAGGTCTCGATTTCTGTAAAATCTTCGAAAGCTGCCGAGCTTGCCACACAGAAGGGTGCTTCTAGTTTGGTTACTGTTTTGCCAATAAGAAATATGAATTTCGATTTAACAGGAGTAAGTTCCGAGATACTGTGAAAATCAAGTACGGCTGGTGAGTTCCTCGTACGCCCTATATTTTTGTCTGCAGAACATGGTCATTGTGGACCGCACTATGATAATTACACAAATGCGGTGGATTTGTCATCCAATGCCATAATGCTCTGAGGGATTTGGAGGCGGAACTACGTCGCATGGTATGCGATGGTGTCGAAAAAGAGCTAGTCTTGCAAGACGCCACTGAAGAAGAGCTGAGCAGGGGACCCAATACCGCGTGGCTGGATATAGTTGCTAGGGGATTCTGGGAGCGGCAGAGGTCGGCTTTCTTTGATGGCATGGTTTGTCAGAGAGATTTGGATCCAGACCAGATACTCAGCAGTACAAAACAGAGAAGAAGCGCCAATACGCTAGCCTTGTGTTAGAAGTAGAGCAAGCTACAAAGTCACTTACGCCATCAGTTTTCAGCACGACAGGAAGAAAGGCGATAGTATGTAATTGATAACATAGTAGACTTGCTTAGTTTGTTGCTGCAACAAAAAGCGAAAACTATGCGACTGCCATGTCATGGATCAAGGCAAAAGTGTATTTTGCGCCCCTGCAAGTCCACTAAGAACTGTCGCACATTGACGTAGACATTGAAAAACGGCATGCAAATATTAGTTAAGGTATTTTAAGGGGAGTCTTGCAAATCCAATAGCACTCAGCCAAGAAGCATTTTTTAAATTTTTATTTAAGCTTCATATGATGTTTTCTTATGAAGAGAGTTTTTCATTGCATCAAGAGCTCATTGCAGAATATAGCATTGCTGTAGCAATATTGATCCCACCTATTATCACTTTTCAAAATTTAACCCTTTCAATAGCTGTGTTAAATGTTTCAAAAAGTTTTTATTTAGTACTTTGTATTTTTACCAGAAACGTGTAAGGTTCAAGTTAGTGCGAAAAGTACTCAATAGGGTTTATACTATTTAATTAAAATTAATAACATTATCATTATCATTATGGTTATCGTTATCATTATCATTATCATTATCATTTGCTTTATCATTATCATTTGCTTTATCAATATCGTTATTATCCTTATCGTTATCGTTATCGTTATCGTTATCGTTATCGTTATCGTTATCATTATCATTTGCTTTATCATTATCATTATCGTTATCAATATCGTTATTGTTATCCTTATCGTTATCCTTATCGTTACCCTTATGGTTATCGTTATAGTTATCCTTATCATTATCATTACCATTACCATTATGATTCCCATTATCTTTACCATTACCATTACAATTATCATTGTCATTGCCATTACCAATACCATTACCCTTACCGTTACCGTTATTGTTACCGTCATCGTCATCGTTATCGTTTTCGTTATCGTAAAATCAAAAAAATCCGCACACTAACTTATCGCTGTTTACACATTTGCTCGAGTTCCTGCTTATTACAGTTGACACTTTTTGATTTAAAGAAAACTCTCCTTCAGAATGGTTACCCGAGAGGCGTGCTTTGTTATAACATTAATCATGTTTTCAACAGACAAAAGAACAAGTCTGCTGAACCTTTCGCCACTGTTCCAAAAAAAATATATATATTCCTTGTCTTTCCTGTTTTAGCTTGCCAAAGTGAAGTTTTTGCGCGACATGTTAAATCTTGTGTTAGTAAATTTTATGGTTTTGTCATTCTTAGGGTTATTTTTAATAATACTTCCAGGGTTAAGTCTTTCTTTCAATACAAAGACCGTTTTATCCGCTTTCCAAGATCGAAAGTAGTGTACAAGGTTAGTTATTAGGACTGCAATTCTTTCTAAAACTAAACGACGATTACATGATAGGAAGACTTAACATTTTAAGGCTCTCACACAAGATTGTCACGCTTCCTCTTTGGCTGACTATGTAATCTCTACCGGCCAGAACATCAAATGGGACCATTTTGAAATCCTCTCTACTGAAAAGTCCGACTTACACGGTAAAATTAAAAAATCTCTTTTGATCAGTGAGATTAAACCCTCAATTAATATAAACTTTGGTAGCGAGAAGCTATTTATTTATTAATTTCTACAGGTAGTATCAACTATCAGTAGTATTAATTTTGTCATCGTTTCTTTTTAATTTTGTCACCAATTCCCCTCTTTATTTCTGTATTTTTAAATGTTTGTAACAGTTGTAACCGTTCACTTATGAAGATGTATGTTGTAGCATACGAAACGTAAAGTAATACAGAAAATGTTTATTAGACCATGCATTGTCTATGGATAATATTTGTAACCGCCGTTTCTTTTGTTTTCCTTTTAAACATCAAATTAATTGGGCAAAGATGAGTCATACCTAGTGATTGCCAAGGAGTTAAAAGAAAAAGTTACAAAACCAATGTTGCCCGTTTTAATGGATATTTTAAAAGCTACGAGAATTTAAAGTCAGAATGGTCACTTTTTCCTCGTCAAAATATCAATAACTAGTCATGTGACTAGTCGCGTAACATTTCATATAACTGCACATAACATCCTGGTGACAAAGAATATGTTAGTCCCTTAAGCAACATAAAGCGCTTCCCTAAATTTAAACAATACCGGAAATTGTCAGAGTATTGGTTGTGAGCTTCATTTTCATGCAGTCGTGATTTGGGACATGCACAGCCAGAATCTCCAGTGGCTCCCAAATCACGACTGCATGAAAATGTTCATCATTTTAATGTTGGATAACTGGCAAAGTTTCATGCTTTTATCAGCAAAAAAAATAAGACCATTTTTTTTGGAAGTAGCAGCTAGAGAAATGTTGCTCTTTTCTTAATTACTCTTCAAAGAAACTCAGTTACATGTAAACTGTAATGTAATTTACGTTCATGGATCATAAACATGCAGTCTCGTTCTTTATGAACTCTCAAGTAGTGTCAATAAAAGCAGTGAATTAACAAGAAATTATGCAAACTAATTTGGATGTAATTTTGTTGCATTAAAAAGGTTTTGTAGGGATCATTTAGAGGAGCAACATTTAATTACTTTACACGCAAGAAAGATTTCTCCTGGCAATCCCGACCTAGCAACGACTGTAAGTATTCAGTTTTAATTCTCGTCGTCTGTCGTTTATGAACCTTTCCTGGGCTTGATAACATGGAAGTTTTGTCCTAACCTATATTTCTTTATTGCTTGCTTTCGGCTCCGCAAAATACAAACCCCCTCAAAATCTTTTATCGACCATCTCGTTTCTGCGCTAACAGTTGAGGAGAAACTATTCGGCCACATGCACTGGTAACTGATATTTCTTATCGCAATGAACAGTTATATATGTTTTTAAAACCAAGAAGAAACCTATGAGAATGAGACCTATCTTCTGGCCTTTAAGTCTCTAACGTGTCAGGCACTAAACAAGGGGCTTGTACACACGTGTACAAGTGCAATGATCAAACATGTCATCACATTTTTCTCCGCAGTTCAAATATATGATCAATCATGTATTCATTTACATTCTTGATCGTCTACGAGTATATTACGGACTTGCAGTGTGACCAGCTCACACTTGACTTGATAGCACAGTTGGTAGAGCTCTGCACCGGTATCGGAGAGGTCATGTTTTCGAATCCGTACATTTTTTCAGGCGTTTATTTCACATTTGCTTAATTACGTTGTGTGTTTAAGTACATGATCTTTACAACGCTTTATTATTGCTCGTTGTTCAATTGTTACGCTTGCATAGCAACGAATGGAAGTCAAACGAAGTCCGTTGATCGATTGATGGCTGATCGTGTTCAATAACTTCTAAAATTATCCACAGTTTCTCACCTTGCAGATTGAATGAATACATTTGTATTAAACATTTTGCCGATTTAGCCTAGATATATAAGACTAGGTTTACACCAGAGGAAATTGTTCCGGATTCGTGATGAATCCGGAACGTTTCAGTACCGGATTGGTTTTGCCGTTTACACACAGGAGGACGAATCCGAAATAAAAACATCCCGGTTTGGTCACGTCTCCGGAGATTTTGAATCCGGAATCTAAAGTGGGAACTTTGAATCCGAAAACTTTTGAATCCGGAAAGTTTTCCTGTGTAAACGCTTTTCTCTCGAATCCGGATATCGTTCCGCCAGCGATATTATGAGTTTGCGGTATAACTAAAATGGCGGATGAGCAATCCAAAGTAATCCAAAGTCGTAGTCGTATTGATGGCCATTGATAGCGATCGCTGTTAGCCTCCTTGTTTTGTCACTGGCCCAGGCAGTCTTTTAATTTGTAATGGGTAGTGCTATATTCCTCAGAAACCAAAAAGGCGACGCAAACAATGTTGACGTGCTCCACACTTTATCGGAAATGACGATCGCACAATCGCTGGATGATTCTGGATAAGACCAGGACAAATGCCTGGTGGGACAACATGATGGGCAACAATAGCGTGATCAGCGAGTGGAAAGATAACTTCAGACTGCCTCAACGTACCCCTAGGCTTTTTTATGGTGACATTTAGTTTCTCGTCGTCGAGGCAACAAACAACTTGTTGACCATTTTATCGTGAATGTTCCCAGAGTTGTCGTCCTGTGTAAACGGTGAGGAATCCGAATATCCTTTTAGTGTAAACGCCTACTAATCCGAATACTCAAAAAATTGATGAATCCGGAAACATTTACGAATCCGGAAAAATCTGCTCTAGTGTAAACCTAGTCTAAGTTTTTAGTTACTGTGTTGTAGTGTTGTTTGTCCGTTATTCACCAGTTACACTCGCGTAGTTTTATTGGTGGCTTATGACTCAGTTGGGAACCAATTTTGACATTCTTTCAAAATAGGAACTAATTTACCACGCTACTGAATGGTTTTGTTAAACTGTTATATTTTGTTTTAACTGCGATTGTTATTCAGTCTTGAGCTAAATAAAACTGGCTCGCTTACCTGCAACGAGCCATTTTCAAGAGTGACTTGATCAGGCAGTTTTCAAACTCAACGGGAGAGTGGTTCTCCTTCACCAAACTTAAAATTAATGTGAAGTATATATGAAATAATTAATATTTGTACTGCCGTTATAGATGAAAGTGAAGAGTGATCATCGCAGTAAATTTTCCAATTTAAGCAACTGGAAAATTTACTGCGATGATCACTCTTCACTTTCATCTATAACCGCAGTACAAATATGAATTATTTCATATATACTTCACATCACTTCACTGCACGGGAAAATATGAACGCAACAAATTGACCTTGCTCCCAACGTGTGGCTTCATAGCTCAGTTGGTAGAGCATCGCACCGGTATTGCGGAGGTCATGGGTTCGAATCACGTTGGAGCCCTGATTTTTTTCAGGCTTCTTCTTTCCAGTTGCTTAAATTGGAAAATTTACTGCGATGATCACTCTTC
>JAEMPF020010958.1:2500-15810 GCA_022496165.2 Catalaphyllia jardinei
AAACTAGTTGCAGCCATTAAATCTAGTCCTAAAAAGGCTCTCACATGGGAAGGTGAAGAAATACCAGCCTTAGATTGGGATTATTCTGATATTGAGTATAAAGTTGAAGGTGAAGGTGAAGAGGTCAAACCAAGCACAAGTGAAAAGAAACCTCAAATTGAAAATTTGGATAAGGGTATAGAAGGCGATTATAAAATTTTATTGGAGGAAAAAGGGTTTCCTTTACCGTCTAAAATCCTAACAGAAGGTTTAGATACAAAACCATTAATAATAAAAGTGAATAGCAAAATAAAACGAAATCGAGAATACATGATAACACATTCAACAAAAAAGGGTGAGCCTCTTAAAAGCTTAAAACCATTACAAATAGCAACATTTAAACGACAGAAACAAGAAACACCAATACTTGAAGATTATTTGGTGAGATTAAATCATATCAAATCAGCCCCAAAATATATGGGTGAAGGCATTTATACACAGAAAAAGGGAAACGCTTATAAGATATCACAAAATGGGCAGTATGGTGGTCTGGTTATTGATCTTCCAAAACTGCATGGGCATCTGAAAGTTGTGGCTCACAAGGACGGTAAGAAAGTATATGACAAACAAGCTGACTTTGACACACTTGATCTACTTACAAAACGATTCAACAACAAAAAGAAATACTCTGAACTAGCAAGATCTGCGTTCAATGACCTCAATAGACTGAGTGAAATACCAATACATAGAACATCCAAGAAGTATTCAAAACTTGGAAGTGCTGTAGTCTACTATAATAATCCACAAGATTTACTTTCACGTTTAGAGCTCCTTGGAGGGTCTATGTCTGCTGGAAACAATAGCAGAGCTGTAAAAGAGGAATTTGTGAAGATAGTTCATAAACTGAATAAATTGAATGTGATAGATAACAAACAAATGAATGATCTGATGAAAGAATATCTAATATACTAATATATGAGTGAGTTCTTACTACGTTTTTCGTCAAAAAATAGAGAAAAATCAGGTGTTAGTTTGAGTCATGATTTCACAACCCGATTCAACAACCCTATTAAACTATCTCATAATTTGAAGCATGAACTAGCTGTCAGAATGATATCAATGACGTACAGTTGGTACAACATCAGACAATCATATGGTAATAATAAAATAAAATACAGTACTGATAAAGGTGTAAATTGGAAAACAATCACATTTATTGATGGAATGTACAGCTATGATGACATCGATGAATACATTAAAAAGTCTATGAAGGATAATGGAGATCTTGTTAAGAAGGCCGCTGATAATGGTAAAGATGAGTATGGCATCAATCTGTATTTTGTTTTATCCACATATCGGGTGATTATTGAATTGAATGAGAATTATCAAATAGATCTCACAAACTTAGATTTCAGAAAACTGATTGGCTTCGATTCAAAAAAGATTGAACAAACAGAGTATGGAACATACCTCCCTAATATCACAAGAGGGGTAGATGAGGTAAATATCAACTGTGATAAGGAAACAGATAGCATCACTGATGGTCAATCTTCAAACACGGTAGCTGTTATTCCTGTTGAAAATCTTGTCAGATCCCTTCCATTTACTTATCAACCTCGTTTTCTCGCATATAGTCCAGTGTCAAGTCATTTGATATCTACAATGCGGTTTTATGTTACTGATTCATCTGGTAATCCAATTGATTTGAATGGGATAGATTGGTACATTGAACTGTTTCTACGATCGAGTGAGATATAGTATAATATTATAATATATGAGATATAGTGAGTTCAAACAGTGGTATGATCCAGATCTGGATCAATATGTGACAAAACATATTTTCGATGAAACTATACACGGTGAAGGTCTGAGCGATGTTTTCAAAGCAGTTGGAAAGAAACTATTTAGAAAAACAGCAACAAAGGCGGCTACAACAACTGGTGAATATGCTGGTAAGAAGGCTGGTGATAAGATAGTTGAGCTTTTGGGTAAGAATAGAACAACAGTCCCACCAGTTATGATGGAACCGACTGTATCAGCATCAGAACCGAGAAAATTAACTACTGATGAGATAAATGACAGAGTGAATATGATACTTTCAGGTGGAAAGCTGAGAAGAAGAAAATTTATCTAATCTATTAATATATGACGAATTATCGAAATCCAAAATACATAGAGAGGTATGAAGACGTTGTTTTTGAACTTGATACAGCATTGGTTGTTCCTGCGAATGGTGCTCATCAAACAAAAACCAATCATCGTATTGTCGTTGATAATAGTGGAGAAATAACCCCTTTTGATTGGTATAACGCCAGATTCAATGTTGATTTCAAATTACAACTTCTAGCAGATGGTGGTAATATTGCTGATAATGTTCGGAGTGGGATTGTCAATTCTTCATTCTCTCTTATTAATAAACTAGATGTCAAAATGAATGGTGTTTCTGTTTATGATTGTTCAGAAGTCAATCATGCAACTAATATTAAAAACTTACTAGAATATTCAAATGGGTATGTTAAAAGTCAAGGAACCAATGAGTTCTTTTATCTTGACAAATCCCGAAATACTGTATTAACAGAGTTCACAGCAGCAGATAATAATTCAAGAGTAGCGGGATACAATTCAGGTTATGTCACCAGAAAAGCATTATTAGTTGATAATGCTGTGGTGAATGTAGAAATACCGCTGAATCGCTACGGCTTTTTTGAGAACCTCCATAGAGAACTTCTTCCAAATACCAAAATTGAGTTAAACATACTAATTGAGAGTGACGCAAACCTAGTCTGGAGGACAGGAGGAGCTGATTGCCGTGTGGTCATTACCAAATTGCAACTAATAATACCTCGTATAACCTTCAACGCAGCTGGTTTGAAATTGTATTCAGACGAATTTTTCATAGATAAAAAGTGGTCCTATCTTCGTGAATTGGTTACAAAAGGTGATTCAACAAATCAAGCGTCGGGTAACTATCGTATTTCAACAGGGATTAACAAACCAAGACATGTTTTTGTTTTCATTATCAATGATGCGAGTGATGATGCACAGGCAGCTAATAAATACTTATACAACACCTTTTCACCCGCCAATCAACAATTAACTGAATGTCGTCTCGTAGTGGGAAATGGAAGAGATTATCCAGAAGTTCCTTATACAACTGTTGCCAAACCATCACGAGTTTTCCGAGATGTAATGAAATATGTTCATGCTAATAATGAATATGCTCATGATACTCTCCTCACCAGGACAAACTTCAATTCAATTTTTTTCATTTGTTTACTTTGATTTAACAAAACAATCAACAGATATCAGAGATGGTACAACAAAATTAACTTTTCATTACAAATTGAGTGGTGCCACTAACGCACCATACACAATCTACTCACTTGTGCTTTATGAACAGGATGTTGAAATTGTAAAGACCAGTGGAAAATTAATCCTAAGGTCAATGTAAATCATATTTTACATATGTTTTATAATCAGAAAATTATATAACATATATTATATACAAAAAAATGACTCAGCTTTTTGAAATAAAGGTGAAACTATCAGAAAATCAGAAGAAGAATATTGGTGACGCTTCCACAAAAAGAGAAACAATCGTCATAAGGTTAACAAATGACTCTCTTCATGGGAATGACACTCTACATGTCCCAGCTACAGTGAAGAAGAGATTGGAGAAGAATCGGAAATTGAATAAAGGTATGGATATCAAACTTTCCAAGACAAATATCAGAAAACAAGTTGGTGGTAGTTTACTAACTTCAGCTCTAGCTCTCGCTCTCGCATTCGGACCAACAGTTGCGAAAACTATGGGATTGGCAGCTTTAGCAGGAGCAACCAGTGCAGGAGCACAACAAATTGTTAAAAAGATATCCGGAAAAGGACAAACTGGAGGTTTCCTCATTCCACAAAATAAGATTGATAAGCTTATTGCAAACAAACATCGTCTAACTGCAAAACAAAAGCAGGACATTCTATCTACCCTTCAATCAGGTTCTGGTGTTCGTATAAGACCAACAATCAGGTGGTTTCCTTGGTACTCTACTTGCCAGTATTGGGATTCCAATGGTTTTAAAAGCTTTGACTGGAAGGGGTTTACATGTTGAAAAATCAAGACCAAGAAGATCAATTCCTGTATACATTCCACCAAAAACAGAAGGTCGAGGTAAAAAAATAAGATGATAATGCCATATCAACCACCACCATTCTTTGGTAGTTGGAATAAAAATCAGATTGGACTTGGTAAAAAAAAGAAAGGAAAAGGTCTTCTTCTAGGTCCAAACAGTCCTTTCAACAGCATTCCATTTTTTATAAGTAAACCATTATCAAATCATGATTTGATGGATTGGGTAAAACAACTTGGTATAAAAATACTTCAGAGGTGTTTTCAGCAAGGATACATTACCATCACAAATAAAAAACAAAGAATGCGGGATAATCAATCTTGATAACCATATTGGACCAGGTACACATTGGGTAGCTTATAGAAACATTGATAGATTTTGTGAATACTTCGACTCTTTTGGATTGAATATGCCATCACAGGTTAAGAAATATATAACCACTAGTGGAAAACAATTAGTGTATTCAACGGATGAGATACAAGAACGTGATTCAGTGTTATGTGGTTATTGGTGTTTATACTATCTACTGGAAAGACAGAAGGGTAGATCCATTCTTGATACGGTGCATAATGCTAAATTTGATATGTCTGATACAAGTGTCAATCATAGATTCATCATCAATTACTTCAAAAATATCTAAATTATATATATAAAATGGTGAAATCATATTGCGTAAAACGGAAGAAACAAACTGAATGCGTTCCAGGTAGTGAACGATATGTTAAAGCTAAAAATGGGCGTATGATGTTGAAATGCACTTGTGCTGAATGTGGGATAACAAAAACCAAATTCATCAAGAACAAGGGAAACTAATGGAGCCCTCACAAGATGGGGGCTTACTAGGAGAACAGCGGCTTAAAAGTGGTGTTAAAGGTTTATTCAATCTCGGACGAGCTGATGCTGCAAAGGCTGTTAAATCAGATATAGTCAAACAAAAAATAAAAGAGACGGCTAATCAGTATCTTGATCAAGCTTTGGACAGTTTCACATCAGACTTATCAAAAAAATTGGATCCAACACATAGTGGTAAAGGATTACCAATACCATTTCCATTAGTTGATTGGAATAAAGCTTGGAATGTTGTCACTGCACCTGGATTGTTCAAAGGACCTGAAGTGAGTGCAAAAGAGGGTAGAGCTTTGGTTGCTGAATACAAGAGACAATATAAAGCTTACAAAGATGCTGGAGGCATTAGATCATACAATTCATGGATTAAATGGAAAGGTTATGGTGGAGGGTTAGACATCCATAATGCTATTCTCAAGGTTGCACCCAAAAAGGGTTTTGTGATGCCTGGACATAAGTATACAGGACCTGGAAACCCTCTTGAAGAGCAACTGAGGTATGATCCCAACACTGGTCAGATACTTGAGATATATCAACAACCAACAGGTAGAACAGATGCAGTCAGTATGCAGCACGATGTTGATTACTCAGTTTGCGGTAATAAACCAAAAGGTGATCAAGTGAAGTGCAAAAATGAAGCCGATCGTAAGATGGTCAAAGCTCTCGATGCAATTCCATGGAAAGATCGACAATGGGGTCATACTGTAGCTAGGAACGCTATAGCAACTAAGTCTAAATTAGGTATGGGTGTGAAGTCAAAAAACGGGAAAAGCCGTCGAGTGAAGAAAACTGGCAAGAAAAATTAGCAGATGAGTTACATACACCCATAAAACGCAACTTCACTCGGCGGCGTGTAATCACAAATAATATCGATGAAATATGGGCAAGTGATCTAGTTGAAATGCAACAGTTCAGTAAATGGAATAAGGGTTACAGATATCTTCTAATGGTTATCGATGTATTCAGCAAATATGGTTGGATCGTTCCGTTAAAAGATAAGAAAGGTGAATCTGTCACTGAAGCATTCAAAACAATATTCAAGGAAGGCAGAAAACCACAATATCTATGGGTTGACAAGGGAAAAGAGTTCTATAACAAACATTTGAAAGAACTATTAGAGAAAAATGGGATACAAATGTACTCAACTGAGAATGAAAAGAAGTCATCAGTAGTTGAAAGATGGAATAGGACAATTAAATCTAAAATGTGGAAGCAGTTCACAATTCAAGGTAATACAATGTATCTAGACATGTTACCTGAACTAGTAAAACAATACAACAACACAAAACATTCAAGCATAAAAATAACACCGGTTGAAGCTTCAAAGAAAAAGAATGAGGGTATAGTTTACTTCAATCTATATAGTAATATGGAAACAACAAAACAGAAACCAAAATATAAAATAGGTGATAAGGTCAGAATATCCAAGTATAAACGGAATGTGTTTGATAAGGGTTATACACCAAATTGGACAGAAGAAGTGTTCACAGTTGATAAGATCCAATACACTAATCCAATCACATACAAAATAAAGGATCTCAGAAATGAAGATATTCAAGGGAGTCTCTATGAATCTGAATTATTGAAAGCCAAACAGGATGTATTCCGCATTGATAAAGTCATTCGGAGGAACTATAAGAAGAAACAAGTTTTAGTTAAATGGAAGAGATACAATGATGATTTTAATAGCTGGATTCCAATGAAGGATTTAGGAAATATATGAAAGTGTTTTAAACACAAGTTATGTAATCTTATATTGATAAGATGATATAGTATGATTATCATATTATATCACGAATTGCAGTTATCAATACTGATTTTTGCTATTAATAATAGCCAAAAATATTATTACTTTTGGCTATTACACTTTTTTCTGTGGTAATATTTAGAACCATTATTGTATACTTTATCACAGAATGGACATCGGTATTCCTTGTTTCGCCATTCCAATTGGTGTTTCTTTTTGTCTTCATCTGAGACTATTCGCGGTCTTATATTTGCTGGTTTTTTGTAATCAGCTGGTAAGTCTTCTTGTTTGATATATTTAAATGTATAAAAATGACCATCCTTCTTTGATTTACCTGATTTACAATTATTGATACCTTCACAAGCCATTTTGACGATACCAAAATTTATTTGAAGATGCTGCTGGATGGCGTACATGCTGTTGAAATATGACACTTCATTGGTGTTCTTATTTATTGCTTTCACACATTTTTTATTCTTATGATTTTGAGAAACAAAAGTATAATCCCGATCCTTTGCTGATTTTTTATTATTTTCTTGTGGTGTTATAAGTTGGAGATTAGATAATAGATTGTCTTCCTTATTATTATTTATATGGTCGATAACTTTCCCATCTGGTATAATACCATTATAGCATTCCCAGATGAATCTATGGGCTTGATAACTTTTCTGACCTGATTGGCCATGTTTTCTCACATAAACTTTTAAATAACCATTGTGAGTTTTTTTCCTTTGTTAGGTGCTTGTTTGATGATATGTATGATGTTTCCATCTTTGGAACCAGCGTATAAATCATAATTTTTTTTCATAAAACATTTTTCAAATTTGACTTAAAGATTTGACACATTAAAAAAATTGGTCAGAAAAAAATGACACGAAAAAAAATACAAACCAAAAATAATGAAGCATTTCGGTGCTCACCCGCCGCACTTCGGTGCTCCCTGCCTTCTGCACTTCGGTGCTCCCCCGCCGTCACAAAAATACATAGAAAAATGTTTCCATTAACATATAAGAAGATGGAACATTATAATATTATGGAAAAAAATTATCTCAACATATAGTATGAAAACCCGCGATCTATCAAAACTAACCAAATCTCAACTGATTAATTTGTTATTGAAGCAGAATGAGAAAATAAAACCATTTTTTCAGCAAAATATGAAACAACAGCCAAAAAAGAACAATATAATTCTTCCACTACCAGAGTTTAGGAATGATTACAGACCAATTCCAGCTCCAAGGAAGAATGTTAAGCATATGGTTCAGGATTATGAAGACAATATTATTGATCCACCACAAGAATTTAGGGATAAACTAATTCCTTTACCAAGGAAGAATGTAAAACAGATGGTTCAAGATTATGAAAACAGTATTATTCAACCACCATTAGAATTTAGGGATGATTACAAACCAATTCCAAAACCAAGGACCAAAAACCAGTCCCAACCCCTAGAACCTAAATAGAAGAAACTGCTAGAGCTCTGAAGGGTTACACAAAATCCTTTGAAATCAGCATCAGAAATAATAAAGATCCTCTTAAGCAACTGCAAAACACAAGAAAAGCAGTTGAATATCATATTGTTAAGATGCTAACATCTATGAAAGGTCTAAAATTTGTTGAAACGCTCAAATTGTTTTTCAAAAAATCAACAAATGATAAAATAATATACAAAACCGCTTATTTTAATAGCAAACCTATTACCATCATTAATAACACACAAAAGCCTGGAGCATTAGAATTATCAGAACAACAAATCTTGAATATGATAGCTCAATGGCTTTCTGAAGGTTCTGGTTGGACCATTGAATCTGTTGACAATCATTATATCAATATCGTACAATATAAGCCAATGAAAGGCTCATCATACATTGAACTTCCCCCAGAACTCAGAAACTCCAAAAAAGGATTGATCAATATGAAAAATGAGGATAATGAATGCTTCCGATGGTGCCACATCAGGTGTTTAAATCCTCAAGATAGGAACCCACAGAGAATCAAAAAATCAGACAAAGAATATGTTAAAAATTTAGACTACTCTGGAATTGAATTCCCAGTAACCACAAAGCAATATAATAAAATTGAAAAGCAGAATGAGATTAATGTTAATGTATTTGGATATGAAAACAAACAACCATATCCCATTTTTATGTCAAAAGAAAAATATGACAGACATATGAATTTATTATTGATAACTGAAAATGATAGTAAACATTATGTATTAATTGAAGACTTCAACAGGCTTATGTATAACCAAACAAAACACAAAGAAAGGAAGCACTTCTGTATGCATTGCCTTCAGTGTTTCAACTCTGAAATAGTCTTGAACAATCATAGAGACAATTGTATTCAAATTAATGGAGCTCAAGCAGTAAAAATGCCTGATGCTGATAACAATATCCTAAAATACAACAATCATAATAGAGAACAGCCTGTGCCATTTGTAATCTATGCAGACTTTGAAGCTATCACTGAGAAGATATCTGGTTGCCAACCCAATAATAATAAATCATTCACAGAGGTATACCAGAAGCACACAGACTGTGGCTACGGTTATAAGGTTGTCTGTTGTTATAATGATAAATATAGCAAGCCGGTTAAAATATACCGAGGTGAAAAAGCAGTTTTTAAATTTATGGAAGCCATGCTTGAAGCAGTTAAATATTGTAAGAAGATTATTAGAAGAGATTTCAAAAAATTGTTGGAAACAAATAATGGAGAAATGAAAATACCTGTTATATTCCATAAACTCCGTGGTTATGACAGCCATTTCATTATGCAAGAGATTGGAGCTATTGTTAAGAAATACGTATATAAAAATAAGAAAGGTGAGGAGCAACAGATGACAACCAATGCTATCCCTAATAATATGGAGAAGTATATGGCGTTCATGCTTGGTAATAATTTAGTTTTCCTTGATAGTTTCCAATTCATGAGCTCCAGTCTAGAAAAACTAGTGAGTAATATGCCGAAAGAATCATTAAAATATACCTCTGAAGTATTTGAAGGTAAAAAATTAGATTTGATGACTAGAAAGGGAGTTTATCCTTATGACTATATGGATAGTTTTGACAAGTTCAGTGAAAAGCTGCCATCAAAAGAAGAATTCTACAGTATTTTAAATAGTGAACATATATCTGATGAAGATTATAAACACGCACAAAATGTTTGGAATAAATTCTCTCTAAAAAATATGGGAGAGTATCATGACTTATATTTGAAATCAGATATCCTATTATTAGCAGATGTATTTTAGAATTTCAGGAAAACATGTCTTGAATATTATAAGTTGGACCCATGCCATTATTTCACCTCTCCAGGTTTGTCGTGGGATGCTATGTTGAAGATGACTAATATTAAACTAGAATTGATGACTGACATTGATATGTTTCAGTTTATTCAAAAAGGTTTACGAGGTGGTATCAGTTATATTGCTAATCGTTATGGTAAAGCAAATAATAAATATATGAAAGAATATAATAAGAAAGCACCCTCCAAGTATATTATGTATCTTGACGCAAATAATTTATACGGTTGGGCTATGAGTCAGTATCTCCCAACAGGTGGATTCAGATGGATGAAACAAAAACAGATTGATGAATTAGATTTAGCTAAGTATAAAGAAGACAGTAAGAAAGGATTGATATTAGAAGTAGATCTCAAGTATTCAGAAAAATTACACGATCTCCACAATGATTATCCACTAGCAGCAGAAAAGGTGGAAGTAACAGATGATATGCTATCTGATTACTGCAGAAAAATATCTGAGAAATATAATATATCAACCGGTCTGGTTGACAAACTTATACCAACCTTGGGGAAAAAAGAAAAGTATGTTTTACATTATAGGAACCTCCAATTATATATAGATCTTGGTTTGAAGGTTACTAAAGTCCATCGAGTACTAAAGTTCAATCAATCCCCTTGGTTAAAACAATATATCGATTTCAACACCGAGAAACGTAAAAATGCTAAAAATGCTTTTGAAAAGGATTTCTTCAAGCTGATGAATAACAGCGTATTTGGAAAAACGATGGAAAATATCAGAAAGCGAGTAGATGTGAGATTGGTAACTGATGAGAAGAAACTGTTAAAATTAACCAGTAAGCCAACCTATGTCAGTAGTAAGATCTTTAATGAGAATCTGGTGGCTGTACATAAAATAAAAGAAACCCTCACTCTAAACAGACCAGCATATGTGGGGATGTGCATCTTAGATTTGAGTAAGACATTGATGTATGATTTCCATTACAACTACATCAAAGAGAAATATGGAAGTAAGGCTAAGTTATTGTTTACTGATACCGACAGCTTAACATATGAGATTGAAGCTAAGGATGTATACCAAGACTTTTGGAATGATAAGCATAGGTTTGATAATAGTGATTACTCTGAGAGCTCACCGTATTTTGATAAGACAAATAAAAAAGTAATTGGAAAATTCAAAGATGAAGCCGCAGGAATTCCAATCACTGAGTTTGTGGGCTTACGATCAAAAATGTATAGTTACATGAAAGATAATCAACAGGGAGGAAAGACTGCTAAGGGAATCAAAAAGAATGTCATCAAGAAAAACATCACACATGAAAACTATAAAGATACACTCTTAAATAATAAACAGATGTTTAACAAAATGAAAACAATTAGAAGCGAGAACCACAAGCTTGGTAGTTATGAAATTAATAAAGTATCACTCAGCTGTTTTGATGATAAAAGATATATACATGAGGATGGAATAACAAGCTATGCATATGGGCATAAGAATATTAAAAATTTTCATAAATAATTTTCATAAATGATTTTCATAATTTGGTTCCAGACTGATGTCCCGGGTTTTGGTCTGGCTCCACATTTGATTCTTATATTTATTTCTTTAGTTTTTATTATTTGGTTTAAACATTTAGTTTTTCCAGCAGTTGATTAATTGTTGGAAAAATAATATAGAAAAATGAGCTGGAAAAATAATATAGAAAAATAAGCTGGAAAAATAATATAGAAAAATAAGCTGGAAAAATAATATACAAAAAAATATTGAAAACTGTGCTGGAGTTTATTATTTGAAAAAATATTGAAAATGTGCTCGGACCCCCATATACTATACTACTTACATGAACGCAAGGTGCAAATGAAAACTCTTTTAAACGAAACAAGAAATTCTAGAATTCAGAGAAAAGTAGTATTAGAATTCCACATGTCTGTTTTAGTATATCAGTGATGTCTAGTTTAGTGTTTTATTTAGACTGCTTCAAAAATGTATTTTGGTATTGACGCCATCTGCCGCTCTTTGTTTATGTCGGTAATTTTGTTAGTCCTGCCCAGGTTAACTCAGCTGAACGCAGGGGTTTCTATTCTATTCTACTTAGAACCTAAAAAGAAAATCGATTCAAGTCAACTCGATTTGAGAACCAGTCGCGTGCCATGTTTTGCGGTCTTCACGTAATTAATTCAGCATTTACAGTTCACTAACATCACAGCTTTATAAAACTACACCCTGACAAAGGAATATCTTTTCTTCCCTTTGGTGATTAGAAGCTTTGTGGAGAGAATGTTTGTGTTCCTGTCGATGTAATTGAGAATCAAGGGTAACAGAGTTAATCACCCATATAAGCTTAATGCATTCTGAAGGGCTCTTAAGAAAATTTTAGATGTAGCATCCATCCGAGAAGCGAAGCTCCTGGTTGCTTAGTTTTCTGTAGTCCTTCTCGGACAAATATTTGTTTTCAGAACATCGAATTTCATCAGACAGCCCCCCGACAGAAACTGTCCTCGACAGAAACAATCTGTAAAATGTAAATCTTATTTATAGTGTTAATGCACCCAGCTATAGAAGCACTAAGCTAAGCTAGTTTACAGGCATACCACTGAAACAAAGGAAACGAATATTTCAAATAGACGTAAAAGTTTAAAATCCCAACTGGATGGAGGCAGAGCAGTTGGCTATTTACAAATCGTGACAAAGATCTGAACTCAAACAGTAGCAGCGGCAGCGGTATATTTAGACACGAGACGAGTAGTACTTCATTTAGACACGAGACTACCAAGAAACAAATCCGGCTAGTCCAGCGCGCTAAACCACTCGGTCACGTTGCCTCCTCGTTTGTTGTTTCAATATGCAAAGCCCCCTCGTGGAACAATAGGCATTTCGCACGATTCGGTCACATGATACGGAATTTGTTACGTCGGGACGCAAGTTACACAGACTATAACAACACCGATTACATTAAGCCTAAAAAACATGCTCAGTTTGAGAGGGTCTCCATGGCAAGCCAAAGCACATCTTTCAGTGAAGATATGTCGAGCCTCTTGCCACAAGATCATTCTTGTCATTATTAAATCTGTCTGTTCGTGATCATGGTATGTATCTCTGACCGTTGATGTATAGTTTGTCATAGACCAATTTGGCGTCGCGCCCCTCTTTCTTTGCATCTTTTAAAACTCTCACTAGGCCTTTTCGTATTTCTACAATCTCTCGGGGGAAATCTTGAGAAATTCCGAAGACTGTTCCAGCGAGAGAACGAGCGTTAGATAATATGAGTTCTTTATTCTTGTAGAAACTAAACTTAGCTATGATTGGGCGCGGCTTCTCTCCATTTGCTTTTCGTTTACCAAGTCGATGT